>CAHIKZ030000780.1:2890000-2902500 GCA_903632075.3 Acanthosepion pharaonis | reverse complement strand
GAAATTACGGTTACAACAAGCAATTTCAACAGTCAAATGATGAGACCTAGCTGCCAATCTAGTACTGCGTTTAAATTCGTGAAGTCGCGTTACCAAAGAGGTGGGAATGTGACTGAAACGGAGATACCAGATTCTTCTTTGGATTTTGTCAAGAGTCTCTAGTATATAGCAGACATATCAGGTCAGGCGTGGCGGTGATATTCGATGTACGGACAAGTGATAGACTTATAAATATGCAAGATAGATAAACACGACATAATAAACACGACTTGAAATTAAGGATTCTGTTAGAAACTCCTACTGACACTTGGACAAGTCCTGAGGATGTGATAGTCGAAACGTTGCGATGATAGCAAACAAGATGATGACCATGCTGTAAATTTTATACGCGAATTTCAAAACTACTATCGATTCTGTCGGCCTCAGGCCTTTGATAATAATCACCGTAAATTTTAGCTATTCTGTCATCACAATCATTGTTATCATTTTTATTTTTTAACAGGAACCAAGAGAACTGTATGATTCGATGGAAGCCCTCGGAGAACAATGCGAGACTCCCAGAGGAGCCCTGATAAGAACAAATTTAACCAAGACCAGAAGTTGGAGAGCAACGACGTGGACCTTACAGATGAACCCAAGAGAATGCACACAAAGTTCAAATAGTCTGTGATGATTCTGGGGTGTTTTGAGCGATTAGGGCTATGTCATGCCGCCACAGTTCTCCCCCCACTATCACATAGACTGAGGTGATAGAGACGGTAGGAAAGACTTGGTCAGCGCAGTGTTTATCGTCGTGGAAAGTAGAAATGTTCAGCCGAGTTAAAATAATAACTTTAAATAACCTAACAAAGGTTGATAGATCGTAAAAAAAACAAAACAAAAAACAAACAAATCAATTAACCAATCAATCAAATATCGTACCAATGTCGTACGGAACTTCGGACATTAAAATACGCACATTCACATGAAAAGAATTTTCATTCATAAATCAAAAGTTGGTAGATTCCCTGTCATGATGGTTGGAAATAAAGGATACCCAAATTTTACGTGAACCATATTTCGTTAATATTTTTAATCTAAAGCTCGTTAAAGCTAAAAGATTTGTGTTAGGACGTTCAATCTAGAACAATTTTAAAATGGCGTAGCGTAAATAAATATTAAAAATTACAGAGTGGTTTAGTTCTTTGAGAACACGTCTTTTAATAGCGCTAACTCTTTTCTAACTTGTCCTCATTATCATTTATTTTTCAGATAAATGATTACAAACATCAAGCTAACTTCGCAAATGAAAGGTCAGGATGTTCTTATTGCTTCAAAGTCAGGGTATATTGACTTAAAGATTGCTCGTTTCCTTAAAGTTGGACGCTCGTTTGCTGTCAAAGTTTACAAAGAGCTGGAAGCCGCTTATTTCTGGGTGGGGGATTGTGTCGGAGTCGCCTCACGTGAAACGATTTCTAAGGGTTCTGCTAACATCAGAACCCTCAAATTTGTACGAAAGGTTCAGTAGATTATCGATAAGAACGCCATAAAATTAGTTAACGCCAGTTCTAAGGAGCTTAAGGTTTCAAGGCACTCTATGCTTTTATCAGAAGAATTGTGGGTGGGGACCTTTGATACAAGACATATGTGATGCAGAGAGGTCAACTGGTGTCGGCAAAGACAAAAGGCAACTGTCTGATTGATGCAAAGTCCTTGTAGAGCAAGTTGAAACATCAAAAAGCCTTAAATGCTTTCGTCTTTCTCTGATGAGAAAAACCTTAATCAACCAAAGAAATGATAAATGACTATTCAGAGACTCTAAGTACGTTCCAGTGGCCATGCACATAAAGTTGGCAGTAAATGTAATGGTTCTGAGCGTGGTACGAGGGAAATATAAAGCCTTCTCCCTTCTTTCTTCGGTGCCGCCCCAAAGGGCCTAGAAACCCAAGAAAGAATGAATTACAATCTCCACAATCATGTCACCCCAAACATATGACCTCCTAGCTCTCCAGATCTGAGTCTATTGTACTACTATGTATGGGGTATAGTTGAGTAGGAAGTCAATCAACTCTCATATAACACTATAAAATGTTTGTAGTCTGCCATAACTAGCACAGTGTCCAAAATAGATAAGGATTATCTGACCCAGGAATGTTAACATTTCAGACCTAGCAGCTGTTGGTATTAACTGTATATTCATTAAACCGATGTGTCAAGAAGAGTCTCAAGATTATTCATGCTAATTTTTTCTCAAATAAAGCTTTTTTCATGACATGTTGTTTACTAAATTCCTGTAAATGTCCTTAAAGAACTGAGCAACTCTGTAAAATAATAAAATAACAATTATTCAGCAATGTGATTTTGTGTTAATCAAATATGTTTCTATTGCCTATATCTTTCAAATTTATTTATAAATAAAAATTTACTTGCTAAACCTGACACTCTCAAACAAGTTATGATTAATATTTTGATAAGAATAGATATTATAAACTGTAACTGAAACAATATATTGTTTCTAAAGGCTGTTCTAATACCTTGTACCGATTTTAAATGCGAATTAAGTTTAAGTGTCAAATGATTTTTTCCCTATTTCTTTCAGATTTAACAAATTAATTATTTGGTAATTTCAGCCATAGAAAGATTAACAATCAAACAACGTGTTAAAGTTTCAAGAGTGCAATTGGAAAAAATTGTTTGTAAATTCAAACAAACTGGGTCAGTGGTAGATGTGAAAACACCATTGCGTGCTTGTTTACGCAGTTCAGCTGAAAACATTGCTGCAGTGTACGAGAATGTGGCCGAAAATCCAGACACCTCTATTCGCCATCGCGAGCAGGAATTGAACCTCTACACAACAACGTTACATCGTTTCCAATTGCACTCTCGGTTGGTCGATTATGTTGACCAAAAAAAAAAAAAAAAAAAATCGCAAAGTGCGCTAAATGCATTTCTGTTTGAACGTCCATTTTCATAATAGGCTTCGATAACTTTAACACGTCGTTTGATTGTTAATCTTTCCATGGTTGAAACTGCCAAAAACGTAAGCTGTTAAATCTGAAAGAAAAAAAAACCCATTAAACGCTTAAACTTAATTCACATTTAAAATCGGTTCAAGTTATTGGAACACACTTTTAATTATATTCTGAATGTCTTCTCATCATTGGTTGGTTAAATCAAATTTTATTGTGAAAACAGAATAAAATCTGATATAAGTTTGACCCACCCAACAGATCATCAAGTGTAAAGGTAAGTGCACATATATAAGTATGAACAAAAGAAAAGCGTACACCTACCAGCGAGACTGTGCTATCGTATGAGGAAAAGAAAACCCAAGAACGAATGAATTATAGTCTCTATGATCACGTCACCCCAAACATATGACATCCTAGCACTACAAACCTGGATCTGTTGGACTACTACGTAAGGGGTGTAGTCGAGAGGGAAGTCATTCAAGGCCCCTATGTCACGATGAAACGTCCGCCATAACTGGCACAAGGTTCAAGATAGATGAAGACCATCTGGTACGTGCATGTCAACGTTTTAGATTACGTATCATTTATCGATGCTGATGATGGCGGTTTCGTTAAATAGTTATGTCGAAGAGCGTCTCAAGATTATTCCTGCCATTTTTTGGTTAAATAAAGCTCATGTGCATCGTTTACTAACTTCATGCAAATGAGCTCAAAGAACTGAACAACTATGTAGATTCAGGCTATTTGTGCTTCCTTTTTTTTTTAATCGGAATGAAATGGACGGGATTTTTATAAAGGAGGAGTAATGGATATCGGGTTGGATTGAGGAATCGGAGAGCCGAGTTCGAATTCCAGTCGAATCCATTACATTCACTTAAGTGCTAATACCCTTGGGAAAGGTATGAATCCTCTTCTTCTCCCTCCAGCTATGGGTAAATAGCCGAACAGATTCGGTTCAGACTTGGATGGCAACTGGTCTAGGAGAAGGAAAACTCTGAATTCAAAACCTGACGAGGGTCGTTTGACGACCTTGTGGCACTACGTGCACGAGGTCTCTGTATTCGGCCCTTCAAAAAGTGTGGATGGTCCTGCACGAAGCCTTCACCACTATAATCAAATCTCACGTGCTATACATGCGGGTTGGGGACCGCTTGTGAATTCCAAAATTCCCATGAAGCTCCAATATTGGAGCCGGCTCAACCCACCCCGGGTGAATGCCGTTACAAGAACAAGAGAAGAGATTTTTATAAAGTTGTTTCTTAAGATTTCAAATTTAACAGAAGTATCATCGTAATTTTGCTTATTATAAAAGCAAAATTGAAATCATGTTCACACCTAGGTAAACATTATGTTCCCTATGCAGAAATTGTAGAAACGTATTTTTCTGGAAAATAAAAAAAAAGCTGTTTTAAGAAAAAGATTGTATGAATTTCAAAGTTAACTGTTCGGCTAATGAAAGCCGAATGGAAATGGCTATTCACACCATTATCAATGAAAACGGAAAGAAAACCATTGAAATAAAATCCCACACACTAGGTAACATATTCTGTTCATTTTTTGTTACCTCGATGAAGATTCGTGCATATGTACTTAATCTGGAGAGTGATTTTCTATAAATGGCAAAATGCTTGACATCTGACAAGAAAGCGTCTGGCAACAAGTCTGGCAGACAAGACAACAGAAATGAAGGTATGCGAACTCTTTCTGGCAAAGTTCAAAGTGTGGTTAATGAATAAAAAGTATCTAGAAACAAAGTCGAAAGAAGCTACGATGCCAAAAATTGATACAATTTTTTTTTTGGGTGGTTAGGGATGGGAAAGAAACCTGGGGAAAGAAAATCAGGACAAAAAGGCGTGAAAATGACGTTACGAAACGAAACAGGAATTTATTTGTTGGGTAAGAATAAGAGAATCGCTAGAATAAAAAAAAAAACGAAGAGAATAAGAAAACGGGAATAGATTGATGTCATAAGAAGACAGAAGTAAATAGCAGAAGGGTGGAGTTCGGTGTGGCTATGCGGATTTTAATTGTGTAGTCAGAATAAATTAAGGCTTGGAATGAAGGGGAGATAATTCAGAAATAGAAAAAAAAGAAGGATAAGGAGGAGAGTGAAATAAAGGAAAAAATAAAATAAACAGACAATAGTATAATAATAAAAGTGAATTAACAAAACAAAAAAATGGACTTTTAGCTGAAGAAGAATGAAAAGGAGAGAGTAAAGAAAATACAGTGTGCAGCAAAAATACCTTCTACATAATGATAACAAATTACAGTGTAACCCGTATATAAGAGAGTTGTCGGGACCGGAGAAGAAGTTTCTTATATCCGGCTTTCTCTTATATCCGGGTTTGGTCTAATTTATATACATTAACACAGGCTCTAATTTGGGGCCAGAGAAAGTCTCTCTTATATCCGGATTTCTCTTATATCCGAGTCTCTTATATCCGGGTTACACTGTAGTAGCAATGGTGTCTTCATTGAACTAAAGTCTTAACATTATATGGCGGGTATTTATGCCGCTTATGTAGTATCATACGATAGAATCCCCTTCCATATGCACTAAAAAGGAGAACATAAAATAAAAAAAAATAAACTAGACTTGAACAGGGTTAAGAGTCGAGTGATCTGGGAAGCATCCCCTTGGTAGCCGGTTTCACAAAGCAGCGGTTCGTGAGAAGAAGTTGGAGTGGAACTTACTACTGACCAATGGAATACAAACAGACTGATTATGTTTTTTTTTTGTTTTTTGTTTTTTACAGTAAGGTTCACCCTGTACAAGGCCCGGGGGGGGGTCACTCGAGGTATAGAGCTACGTTAGGGAGTGATCTATATGGGTGTGATCACTACTATGTAATTGGCATGGTGGGTCCTTGCCGTGAAGGTTAGACCTGTCGGAACCAAGGAATGTAGTTTGTCCGAGCATTTTCCATGGAAGTAGCGACAGAGCAGTGACAGACTAGCCACATCCCGTCTGTGGGTGACTGATTGGAAAATAATTCTTCTTCAAGGCCTCGAAGACGCTTTTGAACTCTATTAAGACTGGAAAGGAAGACCTGATAAGCTCACACCCAAATATAGCAACAGTACACCATTTTCGGCTTGATATGACTCTTATAGTGTTTTTCCAAGCGTAGCTCAGATGTGGCACAAGGCCGAAAGTATGGGGTACCCAGTGAGGATCGAACTCACAATTCAGTCGCAATTGTTCTAGCTTGCTAACCATTACACCACCTAGAGGTACCCAGATATGACTCTTATAAAAGTAGAGGGTAGCATGAGATATCAGGTACTTACTGGAGGGTTACAGGGAGCCGATCATTTTATCTTTATCTTTAGCGATGGATTGTATATAAGAATATCAACTTGAGGTTGGGTGTGAGTTTGAGGCCCAATATTCTCTCAAGTCACGGAGCCTCCTTGAGGGGACATTCCGTTGGATGGTTCGCTACAACGTGCATCGCGTGTTTGGCCTTAGCCGTGAAGGTTAGAACTTTTGGTACTAAGAAATGTAAGATTGGTTGAAGAAAGTCGATATAAAACACGAGACAGAAAGATAGCCGCCCAAAACGAAGCCCTGAATACAAATTTTGTCGGAAAGAACGGCCATTAAGTAGATTCGGACAGTTTCAGGATGTGTTGCAATGAGGGAGAAATGTCACCCACACGATTAAAACTTGAGTAATTCTTGCACAGAAGCACCACCATGATAACGTGGTTTCTCATTTGCAATGCCTATGCAGGAAGTATCGAAGCCGACGGGAAATGCTACCGCCGCAAGCTAGAGGTGATCGAAAACGACCAAATCAAGATCTTGTGAGATCTCAACATCCCAACATAGCGTGTCCTTTCGACCAGCAAGCCAAAACATCACCGGCGTTGACAAAGAGACAAGAAAATGCGTCCTCATTGACGTGGCTGTTCTTGATGACCATAATATCAAACTCAAAGAATTTGACAGTATCAAGAAATAGATAGACGTCCAGGTTGACGTTACCAGAATGCGGGAGAGTGGAATTTTTGTGGAGCGTGGAAACCCCTCTTAATTGCTGTTGTTCCCAGTGCTTTCCTGACCTGGGGTGGTAGCACCTTTTAGGGTCCCAGCAATGGGTAAATAATGAACCCTCTAAACAAAACAAAAGAAAAAAAAAACAGTATGAATGTATAAAAATACATATTAATAGTAAAATGACCAGCAATATCTATTTAGTAGAATGACCAATAATACATTTTAAGGTAGATTGATTAACAATAAATTTTGTACTAGATATATTTTGTAGCAAAATGACCAACAATACATTTTATCTGTAGTTGAAGATATGCTATTGCGTTCAAAATATTTAGATATAAGCATTAAATAACCAATATAGGCTGATGTGCCGCTAAACAAAATCAACAACACAACCAACATGAAAGAACTCGTTCGTGACATTAATCCATATAATATCATATAATTTCTTAAATCATACCTTTATTCAGAACATAACTTAAAAAAAACTGCGACATAAAACACACATATTACCGCCTCTAGTAATTATGTCCACACTAACATGTATATGCACAAAAGCTGAGTATCATTTACCATGTATTCAATTGTGAAAGCAGAATAACATATCATTTTTCTTTATTACTTCAAAGCTCCAAACAAAAATTATAATGTCGTCATTAAATGACCCATAAGAAGTTGATATGCCATTAACCAAACAAAATTTTAGTTTCTGCAGAATTGCCAGGTTTTCTAATATCAACTATCAATGTTTTTTATTTGTTCTTCCAACTGTGGATATTTAATAATTATTCTTACTAAAGTCTTGAGGTTTCTTTAATCTTACCTCCATGCCCGTGTCGTGCTTTCTGTTGGCAATTCTCCTAAATATCTTGCCGTGTGTTTTGGCATATTTTACAGCCTCCAACTTGTAGTTGCTATTTACTAAGCTCAGGTTAGTTTGGCAACATTCCAGCTTGTCGTAGGTCGTATATAATAACGTATTTTAAAATACCATTAGATTTATTGCACTGTAAAACTTGTACAAACATTTCATAACGGAACCGTGTTTGACTGAATTTGGTATATATGAGTGATCTTTAGGCATCTGCTATGCCATTGGTGTTTCAAGTGATTCCGCCTCAAAGTAATTCGAAAACTGCAGAGTGATCTTTTTTAATAATTTCACCCCATGCAAGGCAGTAAAGCCACTAACACACAAGGGGTTAGTGAGTGCGAAAGAATAAGGCAAAAGAGAAACATTATTAAGAAGCAAGAACAATAGAAGAGTAATCAGTAAGAGAGTAGATAACGATTGACATTGAATTTAAATTTTTAAAGATCAAATCTGGCTGGAAAACATGGAGCCGCAAGCGAGAAGTGCGAGAAAAGAAATTGTTAGCATAGAAATTACTTAGTTGCTTGTATTGTTCGATCAGTATTGATAGAAAAATCCCAGAGGATGGTAACATCTGCTTCAGGAAGTTGTACGTACCAGTTTGCGGCTATTATTATTATTATTATTATTATTAGTAGTAGTAGTAGTAGTAAAAACAAAATGATTAACGTAATTCTCCCAATAATATTCAAAACGTAGAGAAGACTGCGGTTTAAAAAATATAAGGAAAGGTACAGTGTTTAAGAATGCTTAACAATTTTATTATTATTATTTGTGTATATTATGGTTCCTGCTTTTTATTCTGTAGAGCCAGGTCCAAACTATGGCCCTTAGTGCTTGTAGAAGAATTTTCATTTAATTGGTACCGCTTTTCCTAGTATATGGGATGTTCCTAGTAGAGCGATCTTCTAGGCAACCTGTATGTTGATGTTATCTAGAACACTGTTAGTAAAATTTTCCATTGCTTTTCTCACGAGGCCCAGAGCTCCGATTATTGTTGGTACAGTCTCAGGCTTCATTCCCCACATCCTGTTAATCTCGATTCCCAAGTCCTTGTATTTGGACACTTTCTCGATAATTTTCATGGAGATGGTACTGCTATGTCAATAAGCATACATTTTCTGGATTTCTTATCTTTTATGATAATATCAGGTCTGTTGGCTTTTATTTCCCTGTCAGTTTGAATTGGCAGATCCCAGACGATAGTTACATCATTATTTTGGGTGACTATGTCTAGTTGGTGGTCATAACCCCTCTCAATGGTTTCGATTTTGTCCCTCTTGCATATCTTTCAGTGCACATATGTCGCTACCTTGTTATGTCTCAGGGTATTTTTTGTCAGTTCCAAACATCTTGAGATAATATGGTCGAGAGTTTTATCATATTTTCTGAAGATCCTCCATTTCGGGTTAGTTTTTTTATAATCATGTGATCGTGATAGGATCTGGTTGCGAGACTTTGGTCATGAGCTGCAATAATTAGGCCTTCTCTATCTTTTTTGGTTGGTCCACATCTACTTCTTTTTATATATTTGCCATGCAACGCCTCCCAGTTTTGTAATTTCATTTAGCCAAGTTATTTTGCATTCTTCTTTACTCGTTGGCATAGACTGTATTCGCTTTTTTTTTTGTTAGTAGGATTTCAGGTATATTAAGCTATTTCTTGAAGCGTGCAGCTTCTTTGTTGATGGGGTGGAGTTAGTGTTTTACTATTTGCAGGAGAGGGTTATTGGTTTTTGTGAGTTAAGGTTCCATTAATCTTGTTCTAGGACACATGGCACAGTGGATAAAGGTGTTGGTTAGATCCATTGACAGACCCAAAGAGTGTGAGTTCAATACCCGATTATGGCAGTGGAGAACTTTCAGAGGGAAAATTAGCAGGAGATAACTGATAACTGACATCCATCAAACATGGCACGTGGAACTAGAACAGTCTACCCCAGTGAGCGAAATAAAGGGTTCAGTTCGAAATTCCAACCACCTGAAGAAGGCCGGAGCGTACAACGGCCGAAACGTTGCGACAAATATGGCGACAAAGATGAGGAAAATAGTCCGACTAATGTAAATAGTGTACATAATACCTCATCTCAGAAATATAGACAGACTTTGTTCTAGGTTTTAGAGTTAATTTAAGTTGGATTAGACCTCGGCTATCCTAAAGCTCTTGGTACATACAGCTTATAAACATCTAATTTCGCGTGGTGCATCCTAATTTGGGTAAGCATTTTTCTGGTCTTGGCGTCCAATCATTTAATGCTATTTAACTTTCATTTAATAATGTTGAAGATTTATATTACTACGGGTATAGCTAAGGTGTTGACAGCATTCATTTTATTAGTTTCTTTTGGTTGGCTTTCTACTATCAAACACAGTCTTCTATAATATTCTTTCTTCATAATTGAATGTATTCCTTCTTCATCATTAATTCCTAAGTATTTGTATGTACCATCTTGGTCTAGGTCATTAATCTTGTTGTTGATATCAAATCTGTAGTTTTCGTTTACTGCCTTTTACGGTGACATTGGGACATTTTTCAATTCCGAAATCCATCACAATGTCTTCGCTGAGGCTTTTGACAATGGTGAGTACGGTTTTCTGTTGGTTGTCATTCTTGGCTAACGTTTTAAAATCATCAATATAAAATAGCTGATTCAGTTTGCCATTCTGTGTCTTGTATCCGTGACTACTATTGTTCAATAGGAAGCTGAGTGGCGCTAATGCAAGGCAGAAGAGTAGTGGTGATAATGATTCTTCATGGAAGATCCCGCTTTTGATATTGATTTGTTTCGATGTTAATGACCCGTTTCTATGGTTTAGATTTAGGATAGTCATCCAGTTTTTCATGCTTTCTGTTATGAATTTGATCGTTGTGGGATATATTCTGTATATTTTTAGGCTCTTCTTTATCCACGAGTGTGGAACACTGCCGAATGCCTTTCTGTAGTCGATCCATGTCGTCGATAAGTTTCTTTTCCTTGTTTTCACCTCTTCCAATATTGTTTTATCGATAATTAGTTGGTCATTGCACCCGTAACTTCCTCTATTACATCCCTTCTATTCTTCTGGGAGTAAATTGTTTTTCTCAAGGAAGTTGTATGTCCTCTCGGTTATGATAGAAGTGGGGATCTTGTACATTGTTGGTAGGCAGGTGATGGGCCTATAGTTCTTCGGATTCTGTTTTTGGGAGTAGGTATGTTACTTCCCACGTGAGCCATTTCGGGCATTTTTCTGGGTTTATGACTATCATTGTAAGTTCGTGCAATGTCTTGATGGGTGCTAGATAAGTTTTTTTTTATCCAAAAATTGGCTATTCGGCCAATTCCTGGTGATTTCCAGTTTTTGGTTTTGCAGATGACAGCAGTCGTATCAGTACTATTGATATCCATCCATTTTTGGCACTCTATATGTGTGTGTTGTTCCTGTTGTTGCTTGACCCATGTAGCTCTATTATTTTAAAGTTTTTCCACATCTTCCACCAGAAGTCCTCGACGTCCTGGCTATTAGGTGGGTCATTTATCTCTATTTTATTTTTTCGCAGTTTTCGATATAGTTTCTTGGCATCTTCTTTGAAGATGTTGTTTTGCCAGAAGAATCAGTTTCTTTTTTCATAACGCCTGATTCTATGTGATTTCGCTTGAATTTATTATTTCAGCTTCTCTTTAACTTTTGGTACGTCAGTCTTATAATTTATATCAAGGCATCATTTCAATTGTCTCCATTTTCTTTCTTCCATTTTGGATCACTTGTCTACTTCACTTGAAAGTGACAATTGTCCTCGTAGTTTATTTATTTCGGTTTCTATTTTTTCTTTCCAACCTGGTATTTTTCTTTTTCGTTTCCGACGTTGTGTTTTTACTTTTTCACCTATTGCTTCTGCGATTGTTGCCGAGGCCGTGACTATAAGATGAGTAATTTCTGTCAGGTTCATCGGTCTTATTTTTCTACTTGCTTGGTTAGTGAGGTTGATGCTTTCCTTCACTTGACGGTTCTTTCTTACTTTTGGAATTGTCGACCTTTCTTTGAAAGACATTTCCTTTATATTCTCGCATTTATAACGGATTTATTATTATTATTATTATTATCTGCTATTTCTTTCAATCAAAACCAATTGTGTGAGCTTTAAATTGAAGTCATTAAAAAGTTTTCACTGTTTTATGACTAGTACGTTATTAGTCATATTTTGAGAAAGTTTTTTTTTTTATGCTATCAGACACGGCGTCCAAAACTGTCAAATTTCTCCTTTCGAAATTTCTCCGAAATTATGTGTGGACTTTTTGAAAAATTGGACAAGTTACTTTGGAATTTTATGTATTGGAATAGCGGCAAAAGTAAAACAACAACAAAAAAAAAGCGTTGGTCAGAATAGGAGGCAAGAATGGAGAAAAAAGATACGTGGAACAATGTGTAATTATGGCGATCAAAATTGGACCGGTAAAAAAATGACTCAAAATAGAAGGATGTAAAGGATGAGTGGAATGAGCAAAAACAGACACTAGTGGAACAGTATCAGAAAAAGAAAGTCTTGCTGATTAAAAGCAAAGAAAATAAAGAACACAGGATACTATTACTAATACTAATACTACTATTACTGCGGCTCCGAATATTCATAATTCGTTCAGGAATAATCGATGGAGATAATGAACAGAATATAGGAGACAGGTAGAATAAAT
>CAHIKZ030000780.1:2817500-2880000 GCA_903632075.3 Acanthosepion pharaonis | reverse complement strand
GATTAGAATTAGGCCAGGAAGCCGTCAACTTTGTGTATAAGGTGATCTTTTAAGCCATTTGGGGGTGGGGTGGGTGGAAGTGGGTCTTATTTGACACTCTGTCAGGATTTGGTCAATAAAATTGATGAAAACAGAAAATATTTATTGCGTCTTTAATTTCCTTCTTAGAAATATATTATTAAATATTTTGATATTTTTTTTATTATTGTCTACTTATTTTAATAATTTGAAAGAGCATCACATATCTTAAAACATTGCCTTATACATAAAAGGCACACAGTTGCACAAATATCCACTCATTGTTCTCTCCTCGAAGTAAATATGAAAATTTTCTTTTGTTTACGCAAGGAGATGCAGACATCTTGTGGAAGTATTAATCTTGTTTGTGGCAGGAAACTGAAGCTTTGTCAGACAGGTTACCTTGTCTCTGGCAGCGGTGTAAGAGTTGCGATAAAAACAGTCGCAATCAAATGAAAGATATGCAGCACTAAAATTAATAAAAACTGAAAATAATTCATCTAATAAGAAATTCAAAATTATAGTATTAAGTCTCTAAAATACAACAGCGAAATAATTGCAAGTATCCAAAAGTTAAACAAAGTATTAAGAAACCTGAAAACGTCATTAGAAGCAAAGAAAGGACAATTGAACTACTATGCGATATCAGTATCCTACATAGCAGTCAATGCTAGACAGTTCCCTCACAGGTGAAGAGGAGATGATGCAGAAGTGAGATGTTTCGAAAGAAGAACGCTGAGAATATCATGGTAGTAGCATGTAAGCAACGAGGAAGAAATGAGGAAAAGGAAAACGCAAAGGAACTTAGAAATCAGAAAGAGGCAGTTTTAATTTGAAGGGTCAAATAATGAGGAAAGATGGCTTGGAGAATTTGACACTTACAGGGCATATTGAAGGTAAAAGGGAAAGTGGCTAAGAATAACATATATAAGAAGTTTGTGTAAATGAAGAGCAAAATTGGGAATAAAAGATAAAAAAAAACATTTCTAAGAGATTCACAACTTGAAGAACTTGAAGAAACACGGCACATAGAAGAAGGAGAATCAGAAAAAGGAGAAACAGAAGAAGAAGAAGAAGAAGAAGAAGAAGAAGAAGAAGAAGAAGAAGAAGAAGAAGGGGAATCATAAAAAGGAGAAACAGAAGAAGAAGAAGAAGAAGAAGAAGAAGAAGAAAAAGAAGTAGTAGAAGTAGAAGAAGAAGAATCAGGAAAAGGAGGATCAGAAGAATCAGAAGAAGAAGAAGAAGAAGGGGAATTAGAAAAAGAAGAAGAAGAAGAAGAAGAAGAAGAAGAAGAAGAAGAAGAAGAAGGGGAATCAGAAAAAGGAGAAACAGAAGAAGAAGAAGAAGAAGAAGAAGAAGAAGGGGAATCAGAAAAAGGAGAAACAGAAGAAGAAGAAGAAGAAGAAGAAGAATCAAAAGAAGAAGAAGAAAAAAGTAGTAGGAGAAGAAGAAGAAGAAGAAGAAGAAGAAGAAGAAGAATCAGGAAAAGGAGGATCAGAAGAAGAAGAAGAAGAAGAAGAAGAAGAAGAAGAAGAAGAACAAGAACAAGAAGAAGGCGAAGGGGGAACAAAATATTAAGTAATTTAATACATTTTAATAGTCCATTGATTAATCTCTTTTTTACGGCTTATCAACCTTTTGCAGGTTATATAAAGCCAGAAACTATTTTAGATTGTAAGAATGTTTTAGATATAATAATGATTTATTGATACAAGTCCCACTAATTAACCCATAGCTGTGAGGAGAAGAGGTTGATTCATATTTTTCCCAAGGGTATTTGTGCGTAAGTTAATATAGCGAGCCATACTAAAATTGGAATTTAACTCTCCGATTTCCAATTCTGGGCTGTGACATGGCTCGACGTTGCTTAATTTTGGTGATCGTACAGGAACCGTCGTTTCAACGCGATATGGCCATAAATCCTTTTAATAAAGAAGAATCACGACTAAGGGGTAAAGAAAAAAGAATTATTCCCAACTACTTCACTAGTTCTTGAGAGATAGAATCGTTTTCGACACTTAACTACGTAAAAACTCTTGTATTTACTGACTTGACTATAAGAGCAAAACATAATGCCATTTGTAGCTCAACAATGGCCTTGGCAAGAAGAACCAAACCATCTTGAAAGTTACCATTTGTGTGTTAGTTATCGTCATTGGATGACAGAGATTGTTATTCTGTTCCGATAAAAATACTTGGTTGAGTCATATGTAATTTCCCTTTTAGGCAACCAATTGTAAGGACAAATGTATTAGGATCTTTTCTGTTAATTCACCATTATCGCAAAGATTAATTCACCCCAAGAAATTATAAATTTTAAATCCAAGTATGTTTTTTTTTTTAATTTTTGGTACTCTTTTGAAACTACAAATTTTAAATCAAAATTTGTTTAGCGTGTCACGCAACAGCAACAGTCCTCAGAATGAAAAATTACCAAATATCAGGGAGTTACTCAGATTTCGTAAATGCGAATGATATTCAAGGTAATTACAAGGAACTTTTTAAAATACAAAAAAAAAAAAAACAATTAAAAAAATCTGTTTTTGGCTTGTTTATCGGGTTGAGCGCGAATGTAGACCCCAAAATTAGAAATAGCGCACCTGTGTCGCCCACATTTGGGGCGATTGCATAGGTTAACCCAACCAGAGTGCAATGAAATATTCTCGCTCTGGGAGAATTTGGTGTGAATTTTAATAAATATAAATTATTTTTATTTTGGAGTGACTTAACAGAAAAAATCCAATGTATCATATTAACTACTGATTATACGTGTCACTTAAGAATAAATTTGGAACACATTAGCAGACTTTACCTCTGGCCCAGCAGTGGTAGCTTACAAACCTGCATTAAAAAAAATGTCCCCCCCACCATGAGAAGGAAAAGCTGAATACAGCAAGAATAACAGAATATAATTTTTTAATTTGTTTGGCCTCGTCTTGATCACTAGTCATCTTTAACTAACCTTGCACCAACTGATTATTACCTTTTCCTTCGCATGCAAAACATTTTGATGGGTGATACCTTCTTTTAGTGAAAACCAGATTCAAGATTTCGTCGAAAACGTTTCCACATGAAAACATGCAGGATTTTACTCAAAAACGTATCGAAGAGTTGCCTGACAAAGCAAAAGCAAAAATATAATTGTATAAAATATGATTGTACATTATCTTTTAAAGAATATAGTTGATAAATAAGAATGAAAATGATTTATGACTCAACTTAATCTGATGAAAATATATAGCCTATTGAGACCAACTAATATGCAAATATTGATGACAACCTCACGCTGGTAGACGAAAAAAAATACGCACACAGCAAGTGAAAACCATTAACCGTAGGAAGTAATTATTTCAAGTATGAATTTTTAATGAGTCGAGGAAACGTTAAACTCAATGTAGATAAGTAGATAGATATATTTTGAGTTTCAAATAGTCAGGGAGAGGCGATTTTTTATCATAATTATGATTTTTTTTAGTAAAATCCACCTAGGATATCTTTATTCTTACGACCATTTATATTTAATATTCAAATGAAAAATTTTATCCTTCGCCGTAAATTAAGGGGTGAGTGGAAATTTCTCAAATATTTAACCCTTTCACTGCTACTCGTTTGCCAATCCGGTCAGCCATTTTTAATGAAAATGCCAAATTTCAACCTACATATTTTATTACACAGAAAACTGGCACCAGTGTGTTTTACAGCATTCCATTTTCATGGATATACCTGGGAATGACTTAGCAGATCAGTAATGGGTATACACATGATATCTTTTGATGCATTGTCCTTTGTGATTTGACGATAGATGGCGCAGCGGGACACTCATACCAAGCGGTATGCAAAAAAACGTAGGTTTCCGTACTTAGACAGTTGGAGCAAGATAAGAAAAACGAAGATCTCCATAGTTAGCAGCGGAAGTGTTAATATGGGAAATGTGTTCGGAATAAGGATGCACCGAATGAATTCTCCCCTAAAGTATAATCTTTTGACCTGGTCTATTTGAAACAAAATGGTACGTGCACGCAAGCAGTTTACTATGTTGATAGATATTGTTTCGATTTTATGTTGTTGGTAATGAATCTATTTGAAACAATGTATTAATGATTTCGTTGGTACATTATATATTAGAGGAGTCGCTCCAGATTTTTTTAAATCAAGTATTAGTTAAAATTCGAATGGGAGGATACGAAAAGTATGGTAATATCAGAAAAAAAGGTCAATGGTGGGAGTTGCTATATTAGAAAAAATGGAGGAGGGATATACTGTATAAAATTAAAAGTCAATAGAAGGATGTGCTATATCAATAAAAACGTCATTGGAGGGATTCGCTATATTAGAAAAAACGTCAATGGGCTATACGCTATATTGTAAAAATACGTCAATGGAAGTATACACTATATTAGAAAAAAGGTTAATGGGCGTATACGCTATATTAAAAACGTTAATAGAGGGATACGCTATATTATTAAAATACGTCAACAGAGGGATACGCTATATTAGAAAAATACGTCAACAGAAGGATACGCTATAAAAAACGTCAATAAAGGGATACGCTATATTAGAAAATTACGTCAATAGAGGGATACGTTATATTAGAAAAATACCTCAACAGAGGGATACGCTATAAAAAACGTCAATAGAGGGATATGCTATATTATAAAAAAAACGGCAATAGAGGGATACGCTATATCAGAAAATTACGTTAATAGAGGGATACGGTATTTCATAAAAACGTCAATAGACGGATACGCTATATTAGAAAAAAAACATCAATAGAGGGATACGCTATATTAGAAAATTACGTCAATAGAGGGATACACTATATTATAAAAACTTTAATAGAGGGATACGCTATATTAGAAAACACGTCAATAGAAGGATACGCTATATTAGAAAATTACGTTAACAGAGGGATACGGTATATTATAAAAAAACGTCAATAGAGGAATACGCTATATTAGAAAAAACATCAATGGAAGTATACGCTATATTAGAAAAAAAGTCTATAGAGGTATATGCTATACCAAACAAGACGTTAGAGGGATACGAAAAAAAATATTCAAGTCAATATTATCTAAACAAACAAAGATGAAAAACAAAAACAAAGAATGCTCTTTATCCGTGTGTCGGCTTTATGTATTGTTGGCATCTTGTTGAAACTTTCGTTTCGTTTTTGTAGCTTTTTCAGTCGGTATAACAAACTAAGAGAGATGAAGTATGGCATTTAGGATACTAAGACGAGGGTATATAACCACGGCCAAAAGAAAGTTTAATTCGGGCTTTCCCCGACCGCTAGCAAAAATATAAGGGGAATCTATTTTCGTATCCGCCTATTTTAATGTTGGAACCCACACGCATTTATGGGTGTAAAACGTGTTCGTTTTAAATGGAATATTGTCACAGGCAGCAGGGAGTGGCCGTTTACATTACCGCTAGTGTGCAAAGAGGTGGGGGTGCTGCAAGGAACTAGGTTCTTGCTCATTATTACAAGGGAGACTTAGCCACGAATGACCGGAGATCAGAGAGGGAAGCTTAAAATGGCCTATTCGTTCACATGAGACTACTGACGTAGTGAATCAGAAAGACTAATCCTTTCCTATTGAATATATTTAAAGTTATCTCTTTTTAAAATTTTTAAGAGAACCATTTTGAAAGCCAGGCTGCGCACCCCCACCCTCCAGGAGTATTTTCTAAAAGGAGTTAATTTTTTATTAAAAAGGTCCATTTTTTTTTGAAGTACATTTTTTTCTAAACAAAGCGAGAGTCTCAATTATTTTCTACACATTGTTTCGTTAGAAAAAAAAAAAAACGAGAATTAAAACTACTGTGCACAACATCAACAAATAATACATTGATTTTCAAAGCGTAGCTTAGATGTGGCACAAGGCCGAAAAAATGGAGCACCCACTGAGGATCGAACACACTATTCAGTTGTAACCGTTTCAGCGAGACAAGCTTGTTAATCATTACACGACGCCGAGGTTCCCACATCGACAAATAATATATACATGCACTTACACACGTGCGCGCGCGCGCACACACACACACACACACACACACATTTTTCTTTCCGCCATCGACGTCTACAGATGTTTCGAACTGAATACTCGTCAATCACGGCCTGTGTCCATCGCCCGTTTACTTATCTCCCGTGTCCCTGCGTTCCGAGTCCCTGTATACCGTGTTCCTGTTTCCTGGATGCACGCAGATCACGACAACACGACATACATCATGTCTTAACACATCTTTCTGTCTAAATTAAGGACATCCATGCTTGGAATCTGTTGCACCAGATTTCTGTTTGGATGACATCGCGCCCGCAAAGATTTTCATTCCCTTGTGTTTTCTTCAAACAGTGATCTGTACAAATTCATTGATTTGCCATGGACAAGCATTACACTCCCACCACCAAACACAACGCTTCTGTTACTTATTAGCTCAAGTGAACACACCCCGCTGGCCAAGAATATTAGGACGGAAGAGGATGTAAATGTATTAGTATAGATTATAGAAAAAGCCATATACACAGAGAATAAAGAGACGACAGAGGAAGGAAAAAGAAATAAAACACGAACTGAAGAGCCCCTGGGACGTTTTGCAGAATAATTAAATTCCAATTTCATCTCCAGATCATAAATTATTACGACAGAAAAGGAATCAGCTCTTTACGATAGCCTTTCTTTGTTTCTTTTCTGAGAAAGATAAAAGCAGTTCCAGCAATGCTCGCTAGTGATTTATCTTCTTAAAGAACTATGGTCAAAAGCCGAAAGTGAAAAATTGGCACTTTATTACACCCTCTGGTGCTTTCCTCGGGTCAAGGCATGAGAGTTATATTATGGTCACAAATCATTATAGATTTTGGAAGTTGTTTTATGGTGGGTGGCCATGTTGATTCCTAGTGGCAAAGACCAGCGCATACCAACGTAGCTTGACCCGAGGCTTAAACAGTTTATCGTTGGCAAGTGTGTAACAGAGGATACTATAATATTAATTTGCCATATTGTAAAAGCATGCACTCCAGCCTGATATTGCCATCATCTCTTCAGGTTACTACAGCAGGAAAGCTAAATATATCATTAGTTTTCGCGGTAGGAAAGTGTAGTGGATTGGTAAATACGATTGTAGCTATTTGCATATGTTAAGTAGAAGAGATATAAAATGAATAGTGAACTAAGAGACAGGGAAGAAGTTGACTACTGATCATGTGTTGTAGAACAATGCAACACAACACAACACAAAAATATGGCATCGTCGATAGGATGATTAAGTTATTTGGATGAACCAGAATTTGTCGCGACTTGGACCCGGCGTTTTGTAGCCCAGGCTAGGGCTAAAAAAATAGAAAGACAAAGTAGCAAGTCTTGAGAGAGCTAATTTCATGATACAAAGGTTACATAACATGGTCATTATATCAAAGAAAGAAAAGAAATCCTAATGGTTCATTTTGATCAATTAACACCCACAACTGAAGCGGAAGACGTCGTGATGGAAGACCTTGATAAAGAAGAAAGGATGAGTTCTTCAGATCAGGACAATGCAATAGAAGACGAACTTATGGATGATAGGGAGAGTGACGCGGACACGGAAGAAGTTGAAATGAGACTAAAATCTCCATGAAAAAGAACAGGACATAGACCTCAAGGTTGAAAGAAGGAAAGAGATTGTAGAAGAACAACAACTTCGGTGCAAGGAGGTTTAGTGGATTGGAAAATAGGATTGTACCTATTTGCATATGTTAAGTTGAAGACAAATAAAGTTTGTAGTAAACTAAAAGACAGCAAAGACGTTGACTACTGATCAAATGTCGGAGAACAACACACAATATAACAGAAAGTAAGACTGCAGCTGAGGTATGATGCCCAGCTCTATATTCAGAATGTTTATCAGTACAGTAATATTTTCTTTTTGATTTCAAAAGATTTGAATGCTCGCTGCTTTATTGGCTGTTCTGTTACAGAGACAGCTTTGTGTATCACACATTTCAAGAAGAATCCTCGCGTTGAACAATTATACCATTCGTACTCTGGAGAGTGATCTCAAATATCGACTCGAAGTTATGGTCGCAGTTATCCCATATAAATTTTACAAAGACTTATGGCTCAATAACTGATGCAGTTATAGAAAATACATTTTCCATTAATTGCTAACATATGATGTAAGAGTCTAAAATATACTTACGTTAGCATGAGTTAATAAATTTTAAATGCTTGCGAAATTAAACTCTAAAGAAATGAATGCCGAACTATTATGAAATATCAATCCTCTTGTATGAGAGTGAATGCTAGAGGATATCTCAAGAGATGAAGACGGAACTGAAATGTTGTTCTACAGAAGGATACTGAGAATACCATGCACGTACTTAGAATCAGAAAGAGAAATTTCTTGAGCACATAATGAGGATAGTAGGCTTCAAGAATTTGACACTCACAGGGCATAGTGAAGGCGAAATGGAAAGGGGGAGACAGCGGCCCACCTACCTGACGGGCTTATGTGAACGGGTGGCGGAACATAGGTGTGGGAGGCTTGTCAAAGAGACGAATTTTCCTAGACGCTAAAAGAGGTAAGAGTCTCTAGTCAGACATGATCGCTCACGTCTTAAAGGGACGCGGACAGAAGAAGGAAACTGGTTTCGCAGATACTTGCTGACAATATCTAGAGAGATCTAGAGGAGAAAGGCGTTTATGTGAAAGCGAATGCAATAGACCCGGGCACTCCAGTCAAACTTTGCGTGGATAAGTTATATTACGTACACATCCTTGAAAGAATCAATATTTCAAGATAATTTCAGTGTCATTGAGGGAATTTATTTTATTTTATTTTTTACTTTTGGTTAAACGACGCTCAGAAGACGGTGCCGAAATATACTTGTTTTAACCAAGGAAAATTAAAAAAAAATTCTAACCTTTGATTCATTTGAAAATAAAATTACAACTGTTTAACAAACTCTCTTAGTTAATTGTTGGTTGTTTTGTTTTATGGCATATCAAAACCTCAGTGGGTCATTTAATGCCAACAAAATTTTGAAATAGATTCATAGCGATAGTTTGATAAGAAAGGTATGTATGTATACATATATATTTGAACCATTTTTCAATTACTTATATTTTTGAGTTTTTTTCAAAAATGTATTGCTGATATTTTTTTTTACAAAGTATTTCTGGCATTAAAACCTATATTTACACTTTCATAGTGTTTTGACTCCAGTTTGGGGTTAACTATTTACCCATAGTTGGGACCCTAACAGGTGCTACCACCCCGTGTCATGGTGGACCTAGGAACACCAACAACTAAGAGGTGGTTCCGCTCTCCTCAAAACCTCCTGATCCTGTTGGACGTAGTTTATCGTCTTACCCAGGACGGAAGAACCTCTCTTAGTAAAACTAAGTTGGACGTAGTTTATCGTCTTACCTAGGACGGAAGCACCTCTCTTAGTAAAACTAAATTAAATAAATATGACTGATATCAGAAAATATCATAGGATATCATTTTAAAATAGGATACCATAAATATAGTTTTAAATTAAGTTTCATGGGTAGGAAAATATCTTAATCTGGTTTAATATAAATTTGTTTTATTTATTTCAAGTTTGTCGGACATTACATAGTATACATAGGAAAAAGATATATCATCTGTTTTATATACCAGAACAATTTTATGAAACTCAAGTGGAATTTTTTTGTGACGCGTTTTGTTCTTTAAGACGTCATCTGACTAAAGTGATTTTTTTTACGTTGATGCGACTACACAGGCGCATGAAGGAGAGGGGGCGCTGAAAAACTAAAGTTACAAAAAAAATTAAATGAAATCCAAAATGACGAAAAAACATGTCACACTTATTTTTCTCCACGCTGTCAAATATATATATATATATATATATATATATATATATATAAATAAAAAGAAGGAACAGTAAGATATATAATCCGGTGTTCTTATAGATATTTTTATTTTTACAAAATTGTGTTCAATATATATATATATATACACGGCTCGTTTATTTGAAACAGTATTTATTTCGTCTACCGGGCTGCAACCCCAAGAAAGCTTATTATCTGCCCTCTGGCAGAATTCGAACGCATGTATGTTGATTGGTCGTTTTTTTTGTTGTTGTTTAGCGGCATATCAACACCTCTATGGGTTATTTGATGCGGAAGTGTAAATATTTTGAACGCAATTTTGTAGCTTCACGTAAATAAAAACAATATTTTGTGGGGTGGGGAGATTATAAAAGTTTTAGCGATACAAGTCTTACTAATTAAGCCATAGCTGGGGGTGGGGGAGAATAGGTGGATTCGTACCTTTCCTAAGGGTATTTGTGCCTCAGTGATTATAAGGAACTCAAGTGGAATTGGAACTCGACTCTTCGATTAACAATTTCGATTCATTATTCGTTACACCACCTGCACATCCAAGCTTACAACACCTGGTATTGTCAAGCGGTCAACTATCTATGACCAGACACGACGTTGCTTAACTTCGGTGATCGTACGGGTAACGGTGTTTCAACGTGTAGTGGCCGTAGACCTGTGTGTGTGTGTGTGTGTGTGTGCGTGTTCGTATAGGCGTGTGCGTGTGTATTCATGTTGTTTACGTTCATTTCACATTATGCCTATGGGAATGGCGTATAATCCTCTCCTTGCTATTCTTTCTCTTACTGACAGATATCAGATCTTGTGAAGAACTGTCAAGTCGCTGGCTTACTGGAGAAAAAAAAATGGTTAACAGATAAAAGAGCAAGAGTTGCGCTGAGGCAAAGCAGTCTCCGACTTGTCCAGGAAGTCTCTGTAAAAAGCTTCATTTCAATCAGTCAGCTTTGAAAAAAAAAATCAATTTATCTCTCAATCTCTTTCACTCGATTTCGCTTTCTCACTCTCTCTCTCTTCTTGCGGGTACTGTATGGCTAGCAGCTTGGAATGGGAAATCAGCATGCCGAGTTCGAAGTCCAGTCGTGATCGCGACATATTTCATACAAGTACCCTTGAGAGAAGCATAAATCCAACACTTTTCAGTCCTGACCTAGCTATCGGTTAAACTTGGCTTGCTCTCCGCGATTAGCAACCAGTGTACAAGAAAGGCAACTCTGATTTCAAAACCCAGCCATATAAAGATGTACAAAAATGGTTAGACATGTGTTGCAGATATTGTGTCTGTAAAACAAACAAACAAAAAAGCAACCGCCCCCCAAAAAGCCATAGATTTCAATAACTATTGATTATTTCACTTGAGAACGTTCACCCAAGGAGCTGTAACCACCAAGTGAAAGATGGATGGATATGGAAAAGTGTTGAAATGTTTTCGGCCAGTTTTACTTCCCAAATTAGTATTCTTATGTTTGGTTAGTGAAAGATTGGTTTCATGGAATCGGGCCGGATCAAGAACTTTTCAGCACCTAGTATTTATCTATGTAAATCTATTGGGATTAAATTATCCTGACTCAAGTCCACAATAATAGAGTACCTGTGGGTATCGAAACCATTCTGAAATGGTTTACGAAACTGGCTTCCTAACCATTGTTTTATAGTAGACGCCCATAAGAAAGTATAAATGCATTGATAACATCTCAACCGGACTTAGTTTCGTATAATTCTTGTAATATATCATTTATTCCGTCCCCCACATCGGCGGGAATCGTTGAATGTTGATGAGGACTTTTTCTACTTCACCTTTAGTGACCCGGATATAAACACAGTCGTTTACGGTAGATAAACATTGTCATATTTAAAACCATCTAGTTTGATAAATTGCAGTCACACACATTAGTGATAATAGATGAAAATGATTGATTCGCAGTTCTACTCATGAAACGGATGTATTGGCCTTTAGTGAAGAAAATAAAGCAATCGTGGTTATAAACGGTTGGCACCGAAATGTTTTTTAGTTATATCTGTGGCAGTACATATGGAAAATCACATATGAGAATGAAAATTCCGATTTTAAACGCATACGATATATCTTTAGCTATAAAAGAGATTTTTCTGTCCTTAAATCACAAACAAACTCGCCGAAGGGTCACTTGAAAATATATTAAGAAACTCATCAAAGTGATTCAATTAGAAGGCGATATGGATGCCATGTATGGTGCCAAACTAGTTCAGGAATATCTATACTGTCAGCGGATCCGTGGCTAAAAATGGCTTTTATATACATATACATATATAATTAGCGCAACTTTATGAATAATAATTAACACACAAATATATATATATATATATATATATATATATATATATATATATATATATATGACGTTATTTGTTTACATTTGATACGCCATGAGCAGTTACGAATGTACGAGATTCATGGAAGATTGAAGTTTATAAGCAGTAAATTCGACCTTGCCTACCGAACGCTCCTTTGTGGCCGAGTCGGTTAAGGCACGTCACCGTAAAAAAAACAAAACAAAAACGTTAAACATAAAAATGCCTTTAATAAATATCAGACATTTTTTTATGTTTATATGTTCTTTTTATAGATACAAATATTTAAGTAAATGCTCTGTTTATAATAAACAGTATTAACAACATTTACCGGTCTGAATGTCCGAGAGATTTTCATAGAAAGTATGCGTCCTCCGACAGGAATCGTACCTGTATCCTATACGGAACCGTCATATAGCCTGATGTGCTTTTACCGATTGAGCCACAGAGGACCGTTTCGGTTATCAAGGTCGATTTTACTGTTTTTAAACTTACAATTCTCCATGATTTTCTCTCCTCAAATAAAACTAGAAACTTGGATTACCGATTAACAATTTCAAGCCATTGCCAATTACGCCACTCACATATCCAAGTACTTCGTATTCCTTAGCTGTCATCCATCTAGATACTGACCAAGCTTGTCTTGGCTTGTTTAAGTAAAGTGATCATAAGGGAACCGATTTTTCAACGTGATGCAGCCGTAAGCCAGAAGAAAGAGAAATATTAGCAAAAGAATAAATAAACGAGAAGAACACATTCGGGATGCTTTCTAAACCCGAAAAAAAATAAGAGCTGAGGTGTTTGGATAAAAATGGGATGAAAATGAACTCGAGGAATGACATCACTACGAAAGAGGATAGAAGAGGACTCGTCATGTCGTTAGCAAAAGGGGCAGGTCAAGATGTTAGCTACAAAATAGAGACGCTAAAAATGCATGCAAAGACAGAAACGTAACTATCTCGAGATTGTTTAATAACTGACGCAAAAGGCGACATAGAATTTCCAAGTGGGGCTGAGCAGTTGTTTTTTTTGTTTTTTACCGACCCGTACTTATATTAAACTCGTGCCTATCTCATCTTTGGCCCCACGGAAAGGCAAAACATTAAAATATACACTTGAATTGAAAAGGAAAGTGTAGAAGAAGCATATACACCTATCATTCTACCGTACAGGGTAAGAGTTTCGGTGAGCCTTCTACAATGTTTGAAAGTAATGCAAATACGTGAAAAAATTGATACCAGACAACATTGCTGAAAATTAGCGGCAATACTGAGAAAAGAGGCAGAATATCCAGGAGACCTGTTTTCACTTAATCTCTCGTGTATATCATCACAGACTAATACTGTGAGAACGCTAAAAGAGTTTAAATAGTCATAGTAACAAAACAAAAAAAGAATTCGTTTAGACGAAGTAAGATAAGGTGAAAGTTCGAGGAAAACAAAAGGCCATTAAGATATGTAAGAAACATGAGGTATAAAAAAAGGAATGGGAAAATGAGAAAAGAATATATCTTAATGATAGTAATAAAGATGAAAAACAATACGTCAAATTCACAGAAGCAGACGATAAAGTTTTTGAGAAACTAGACACAAATTTGATAAAGGCAGAAGTGAGAAAATGACCCCAAACAATGGCGAACTTCACACTGGAGAAGAAAACGTAGAAAAACAAGAGAAAGATTGAATACAAATGTAAATATAAAATAGACAAATGAAGGAACAATTATGTGTGATAAACGTGAAAAATATGAGACGATTCAGACGTAAACTATACAAGAAGAGATAAACGCCAAGCTCCCGCCACCCAAATAAACAAAAATGACACGTTGTCAAAAAAAAAAAAAACCCCAAACAAAAAAAAAACATACAAAATAAAACGAAACTGTTTCTTTGTTCATCAACCAAATAAAAAGTAACAAAGCTATAAATATGAACGACAAACTAACAGACTGAAGAAAAAACAAAGATAATTCTCTGAGCAAAAGAAAAAGAAAAAAGATAAAATGCTTGCAAAAGTCAACCAAAAAGTTGTTATTTTCCGGCAACAGACGGCGCCCTGATCTTTAGCGGTTTCAAAAGTGTCGCGGTTACCACCGGCATCTAATCTGCCTGACAGTGATGCATTTATCTCACCTTTGACAGTAAATAAACAATAAAAACGCCAGATTGCAATAAAAACAACAACAAACAAACTAAAAACAAATGAACGTTGCCTTTCACGGCTGTATTTTGTTTCTGTACAAAACAATTCTTCTTGCGCTAATATTATATTTGAAATTGTATAGTGCAAAAAATATTATGTGATTGTACGTACGTAAAATTATTGTTATAATTATATTTTAAAACGATTAGGCATACCCTCATACAGAGCTTCATGGTTAAATTCACTTACGATTTTTAGCAGAGGTACGGATTTTACACCACTGAAAATGGTAACGGCCAAGCGAGTAAAAATACCCTGCTCTGGATCCTGTTAGAACGCAAGTCGTTAATTAGTACTGTTGAGGCTGTTAATAGAGTTCTTTTTTTTTAACCCTACAATAATTTAAACTCATTTTTTCTTAATAAAAAAAGACTAATAGGTTGATTAAGTGATTCATTTTTTACGGCTTATCAACCCTATGCAGTTTATTTAAGGTCAGAAAATATTTTTATATTGTAAGAATTGTTTTGTTTTTTGTCGATAATAATGGTTTAGTGATACAGGTTTTACTAATTAACCCATAGCTGGGGGGAGAGAAGGTGGATTCATACCTAATCAGATTTTGATAAATAAACGAGAAATTATAATGCGGATATGAAGTTGGGGATCAACTCTATATTACAATCAATATGTAAATTGATCCCTCACTTTCGGTCTACGGTAGTTTCTATAAATTTATATTCCAGAGAATGTAAACAAATCTAAAAGACATGACTGTGTAGCTATTCAGTATTTGATTCATTTTCTACGGCTTATCAACTCTTTGAAAGTTATTTAAGATCAGAAAATATTTTTTATATTGTACGAATTTGTTTGTTTTTGACGATAATGATGGTTTAGTGTTACAAGTCTTAATAGTTAACCTACAACTGGTGAGAGACGGAGAATAAGAGGATTCATACCTTTTCCAAGGGTATTCTCACGTAAGAAATTGAAACTCGATTCATCGATTAAAAATTCCGGGCCATTACCAATTACACCACCCGGGCATACACATTTACAGCATTTGGTATTCTCATACTGTCACTCGTCTACATATTGATCAAAGTCGACGTTGCTTAAGTTCGATAATCGTATGGGAAGCAGTATTTCAAAGTGATGTTGTCGTAAGCCTTTGACTAATAGAAGTTGAGTTGGAGAGCGTATTCTGTGATTGCAATGAGGCGTTTACAATAAATAGACAAACAAAAGGACGAATAAAATGAATAGACAATATCATTATACCACAATGAGGTATCCATATTAAAATGATTAAATTCTCTACTAAATCCATCATTCCAAGCATTATCATTGCACCACGATGAGATCCATAATAAGATGACTAAATGCTCGACTATTATTATTATTATTATTATTATTTTCTTTGATTTCTGGCGTTTACACATTTCTTTCCGGGTCCCGCCCAGGGACCTAAGGTTAGAAATGGCGCCATGACACTTTCCACTGACAAAAAAAAAAAAAAAAAAAAGAAAAAGATTACATAGATAAAGCCCTACGTAAGGTGTGGGCTGTACTTGTCAGAACAATTTTCTGTATCTCCTTGAGGCATGGACTTCCAGGAATCCCTTCAATTAGTCTACTGGAATCTTTTCCAACCAGTCCTAGGGCTCCAACTACAACAGGGATTGTTGATGTTCCCATATGCCACATTTTCGCGATTTCTATTTCAAGGTCCTTGTACTTTGACAACTTTTTGAATATCTTCAAAGATACATTGCAGTCGGCAGGGACTGCCATATCAATAAGGAGGCACCGTTTTTGTTTGTGGTCTTTAATAACAATATCTGGGCGGTTGGCCTTGATTGTTCTGTCAGTGTGTATTGTGTAGTCCCATAGAATTGTAACAGGTCCTATCTCCGTAACCGGGTCTGGGTGGTGTTCATACCAGTTTCTTTCAGTTTTCTTCCGTAGAAGTTGCAGATTTTCCAGTGCAGATATTGGCCCACTCTGTCATGTCGGGTTTTATATTCAGTGGGTGCCAACACCGTACAACCTGCTACAAGATGATCAATCGTTTCTGGATATTTATCACAGAATCTGCATTTTGGGCTGACACAATATTTTAGTATATGTGCTTGATAATTCCTAGTTAGCAAGCATTGGTCCTGCGCAGCAAGGATAAAACCTTCAGTTTCCGCTTTCAACCCTGCACTACGTAGCCACTGATTTTTCAATATCTGTCTATATTTCTGAGATGATGTATTATGTACATTATTTACATTATTCGGACTATTGTCCTCATCTTTGTCGCCATATTTATTACAACGTTTCGGCCGTTGTATGCTCCGGCCTTCTTCAGTTGGTTGGAATGAACCCTCTGTGGGATCAGATTGAGGTGATAGACAAGGAACACCATTGGAAAATTCGTAAACTTAAGGAATCAGTATATATGCTAGGCCACAAAAATTTCCTGAGCCGACCAAGCATAGAAATAAATACAATATGGGAACCAGTAATAAGGAGTGCCAGAGAAAAGCGATAATAACAACAAAGTTGCAATATGAGCTCTGGTAAAAACATGAAATGATAACAGCAAAATTACAATATGAGCACTGGTAAAAATGGTTGCTGAAGACATTAGGTTTATAATACCCAGAAATTCATACCCCGATGTCCTCAAGTGCACAGTGGATAAAGGCGTTGGTTAGATCCAGTGACAGGACCCAAAGAGTGTGAGTTCAATACCCGGTTAAGGCAGTGGAGAACTTTCAGAGGGAAAATTAACAGGAGATAACTGATAACTGATATTTATTAAACATGGCACGTGGAACTAGAACAGTCTACCCCAGTGAGCGAAATAAAGGGTTCAATTTCGACATTCCAACCACCTGAAGAAGGCAGAAACGTTGTAATAAATATGGCGACAAAGATGAGGACAATAGTCCGAATAATGTAAATAATGTATTATTTTTCATCATTCAAAAAACTACATGCACGCATTTACACGGCTATTTATGACAATACAGAATCGATTTGCTTCTGTTGTGATACTGATTTTGCTGATTTATTCGAACACATGTCCTTCGTTATTACAGTCAAAATCTTTCAGCCGAATTATGTATTCAGTTCCGCTGTTTAATTGTACACTCACATTTGTGACCCGTTCTGAATCGCCCGAAAGTGAAGTAAAAATAATATATCGTTATAACATTCTTTCATTTATCAATTAAAAAACAAACAAACAAGAAGAAAATAATAGATTGGACAGAGGATAAAATACAGGTTCTGTTTAAGTTCGTGTAGCAGGAAGAGACAAATCAAATTGGAGAGTTACGTGGCCCATCTATTAAATCTATAGACTCATTATGATATGTACTCAAGTCCTGATCGTGAATGACATTAAAATGGATGCAAAGAGATAAAAAGAAAAATCTTCTATTCAAATTGTGACTGCAATGAGAAAAATTATACGAGTCTAACTTCTCGTCAGTTGAACTAGGGTCGTTGTCGTGCATTGATAATACGCTAATTGTATGACTATTTTCTGTCCTTTTTTATCTAGTTTTCCGTTTCGTCGCCAACTCTTCATTTTTTTAGATAAATATGTATAGTACATTCATGCCTACAGCGCATACATGGACTCAACACATTATGGCAGTAGAACACTGATTAACATGTTAAGATTTTACCAAGATGGGTTGAGGGACGCGTGTTCGTTAACGTGTTATCTTTTACAGTTAAAACATGTACAGATATCCATATACTCCTTAAGGTATATACAAAGTACCAAGATAATTTTTTGATGATTTCCAGACCATGAAAATAACGCACTTTGTCCGCATGCCTGTCTCGATATCGAATGGTCGAGGTTTGTTGCCAGCTGTGGAAGGCATGAAATATGAGCGTATGTGTCACAGCTTAACACTATGTAGTTTTTTTTATAATCATAATGTTCGTAAAGCCACTTGAGAAAATGTAATGTAAACTGCCTCATTTCCATTTGACCTTTTCAAATAAAAATCATAAACTTCTGCAATTAATGCAAAACTGTCCATCGTCAGGAAAAAGCCTGAAGTGTGTCATGTTTGGGGTTTGCCTATCCTGAAAATCGTCTCGTGTATAAAATAATGATAATTATTTCTTTGCCAATTCTGATTACAGAAAGTTTACAAAACTATTTTGGGTACAATAACGTTTAGAATTATTCTGGAGAGAGGGACGCTATTTTAGGTATGGGTATGCTCCAAATCTCTCAGCTACAAAAAAGATTACGATTGTTTCTTCGACGGTTCTAATTACGGAGGGTTTAGACAATTATTTTGAGTCTGGGAACGCTGAAAATAATATCAGATATAAAATAATGGTACTTTTTTTTATTTTGCCAATACTTATTTTGGAATATTTAGAAAAGTATTTATTATTTTCTTTCAGAGTAACCTTTTGTTTTCTCACCTCTACGCAAAGATTGACAGTTCTCAATGGAAACATCCTCCATAATTAATGTGAAAAAGAACGCTTTCTCTTTGACTAAGTATTTTCAAGATTAAGAAATTAATATGTGTAGTAGACTAAATAACAGAGTGCTGGATTGCTATGTGATATATATCAACTTATATGGCAGTGAATTCTGAGGAATCTCCCAACAGATGAGGAGAAAACAGAAATTTGGTTCTACAGAAAGATACTGAGGATTCCATGGACGGAGCGAGTAAACAACGAGGAAATCTTAAAATGATATAAACAAACACATACACTTGTGCGGAGAATCAGTGAGACACAGCTAAATTTCCATGGACATGTTACGAGGAAGGTAGGATTGGAGAACGTAACCCTCACCGGGTGTATTGAGAGATAGGGGAAGGCAACGAGTCACTTATATGACAAGCTTGAATAGAATGTCGAACGGGGGTTGGAGACTTAGCAATAGGAGATATACTGCTCCACAAAGAAGAGGAAGTTTTAGAAATCCATGACCACCCATGTCCTGAAGGGACGCGGTACACGGAAAAAGTAGGCTAATGATGTGTTATACCGGAACGTACCTATTCTATTTTAAATAGACTCTCCCATAGATAATAAGCAGTAGCAGTGGCCAGTGAAGCTCAGAGTGAGTTGTGTGAGTCAGTCGATGTCGGACATTAAAGTATGAGTCCCACAACTAGATTGCTGCGTCATTAACTATTATTGCAAGTTCCTAACGTTTTGTACGTCGGACGCTTTTAGGACCGACTTAGCGAAATACAAGCTTCCACTGTGAAAACTACTCTACAACATGATGTTAAATTAAAATTTCAATGTTTTGGTTTTAACTCTTTAAGAACATCAATACGTGTGTAAAGTGTTTATTTGTTTGTCTGTATCTTTATTTGATCAGCCATGTTTTTTTTTATTTTATTGTAATCTTTTTGACAGTTATGGCCGGTAGAAAACGGCCTACATAGGATAGAAAATGTACTGAGTAAGTACATGAAAAATAGAAAGGGACTTAAGACAATGTTGGATCTTTTTACTGGGTTTATTTATAGAATATAACGAGGCGATGCTCGGCAAGCTACAAGTATTCTTTGTGGGTATTGTCTTAAAAGCATAAGATGTGCATAGACAAGGTAATAAAGGAAAGTGAGAAGAAAGGACTAACGATCTGTTGTAAGGAGACAATATACGGTTGTCAAAAGCCAGCTATAAATTAGAGACGTCAAAATCAGGCAAGTATAGAAATTTAATTATCTAGAAATTGCTTTAAAACATGACGTAAAATTGGATATCAAAATCCAAAGGTGCATAAGAATATTGAAATATACCTGCCAGAAGCTAAGTAAAACATTAAGAAAAAGGAAAAATGTCTCTATAAACAAAGCAAAGAATACCGAACTACTGTGTTATATCTACCCTCCTATATGGCAGTGAAAGTTGGACAACTGAACAGACTTCAAGCAACAGAGATGTGGTTCTAGAGAACTGTGCTGTGAAGAAAATGGATGGGATATGTAAACGTTGAGTTGAAGTTTTAAGGAGAACGAGAATAATAATAATAAAAAAAACAACACTTCTTTAAATCATAAAGAGACAGTTGAAATTTCTTGGTCGGAGATGAAAGAGATCTTGGAGAATTTGACACTAACAGGGCGCGTATTGAAGGAAAAATAGACAGAGGAAAACTGTTGTGGCGTATAGAAAAATCACGTGGTAGAGATAAACACTCAGTTGTGGAGCAAGCTAAGTGAATAATAATCCAACCTTTAGAAAGAGAGCTATTTATGTTGCCATGGAGCATCTCATTGTGCTAAAGTGGGATAGTCCATTGCTTGGGCTGTGATTGGCTGCTGGTACCTGAGTGGATGTATTTCTATATAAATACCAGCTTGATTCATCAGTTAGTTTGCAGGGTTTGTATTAAGTTACAACCTGCTTTATTTTTGTCTGCCAGCTGGACGCTAGCTGGGACCTTTACACCGGTAAGTGCTGTTTATTATTGTTATTCTACAGTGGAGTTATTTCGCAGTGGAGACTTGTATTTGTACTAATCGGTCCTAAAATAGGTTAGACGTACAAAATGTTAGGAACTTGATATAATAGGTATTACGCAGAGTAATCTTGTGGTCGCTGATACTTTCGTATTCGACTAACTGTCGTCCGACATCGACTGACTGACTCACTGACTGACCGACTTCTTATCATAGGTGGGAGAGTCTATTAACTATAGAATAGGTGTGTTTCACCATAACAGAAACAACGGCTAACAATTACGACTGCATAGAGAGTTTTTTCCTCACTGGGTGCGCCATTCTTTCAGTAAACATTCTTTCAGCAACAGGTAAGCTACGCTTACTAAATTCGCTATTCATTTGCGATAAGACGTTGTGAAGGAGTTTGATGCTCACTCGGTGCGCCATACTTTTGGCCTTGTGCTACGCTTAGAAAATAACCATAATTAAAAAAAAGAAAGCTTGGAGAATCTAATACTCACAGGGTTTATTGCAGGCAAGGAAACACCGAATTTGATGAAATAACAAGGACCAAAAACACAGTAACAGGGCAAGAGATACTGTGAGCAATAAAAGAAGGAAAGCTGTGGAGAACCATAATCCTCTCCCCCCCTGGAAGGAAATAGGCAAATATTCAGAGATAATAATAATAATAATAATAATAATAAAAACGCAACTTATAAAAGCACGAAGAAATGTCCTTAGAAAAAAGCCCGATGTTGAACTGTTATGTAATATCTAAACTATATGTACGACACCTTTCCTCACTGATGACGAAAAGAGTTAAAACGATAAAGATGTGGTTCTATCCACAGACGTTGACAATCCGCAGAATATGAGTAACATGGAATTTAAGGAGGACAAGTACTACACACTAATTGCGTTTTAAAATTACATAGAAACAGTTAAAATTCTGTGGATACATAATAAGGAAAGAAGGTTTGGAAAATTTAACACCCATAGCACATACTGAACGTAGAAGAACCAGAGGGCGAAACAGGATCTAACATACTTGACGGCTTTTAGTAAACAGATATAAAAAAAAAACGTATAGTAAATGGCCAGAACTTAAGGCAACAAAAGGCAGGATGTTATAGAAAAACATGATTGCCCACGTCCTGAATGGACATGGTATATAAAATAAGAAGATGGGATTATAGAAACGTAAATCCAATAAATTTGCGCATATATTTACAGTAAAATTTTCCAGAAACTTCTTTGTTTGCTCGTAAGTCACCGCTCTTTCAGGATTAGCACTTCCACATGAATCTAGCATGTGAAGCAGTCTTTCGTGAGAGTTCTTATTATTCCAAAGACCCGTTCTTTATCTCGCCATGTAACGTCTACATAAATAATTATGGCTTATATCTCTTGCCGATAGTACAAACCATTTCCCTATCATCAGAATTTATTCAAAGAGCGAGGAAAAATATTTAATATGAACAAGCCTTTATCAGCTCCATTGAGACCATGTCATCCATTAGTGTTTAGGTAGCTTTGAGCCTGCGCAAAAATAGCGTCTTTTTGTGGACATGTCTCATCACGTGATTCGACTTATGTATATCAAATTGACTTCATTTTTGAGCACCGTGTATTATCCATATTTCTATTTAATGCACAGGCGGCCACTTCAAGTATATTTCTGCAAAGGTGCAGCCATAGAAAAACATCTAAGTGCATGCATTTACCGATAAAAGTACACGCATTAAATTATGTAGAGAATATACCTCCACCTACCAGAATTATCTATATTCTTAAAGCAGAACGGTACAGCGACGGTGAGCGTAGCAAAAGCAAAGCATATATATTCACATTACTTAAAAGCACCCCTATTGCAGAATGCCACTTCATTTGTTTTCTACTTTTGTCTAGATTGGTATCTATCTATCTATCTATCTATCTATCTATCTGGAAGATATGATTGACAAATCTATATATCAAACTAATACAGTGTAATTGAATGATCAAATAGAAAAAAACAACACCAACGTAACGCGTTTCGCCCATAGAAATAACTTATTCAAACTACTAATGGAGTTAGTTTTATATATATATATATATATATATATATATATATATATATATTATTTAATAATTTTTGTTTTTTTTTTGTTTTTTTTCTGTATTTCTGAGATGAGGTATTATGTATATTATTTACATTATTCGGATTATTCTCCTCATCTTTGTCGCCATATTTATCACAACGTTTCGGCCGTTGTACGCTCCGGCCTTCTTCAGGTGGTTGGAATATCGAACTGAACATGGCACGTGAACTAGAACAGTCTACCTCAGTAGAGCGAAATAAAAGGTTCAATTCGACATTCCAACCACCTGAAGAAGGCCGGAGCGTACAACGGCCGAAACGTTGTGATAAATATGGCGACAAAGATGAGGACAATATTCCGAATAATGTAAATAAGGCTTTTGTTTTGTTTAGTTCGGGGGTTGAGTTACATTTAAATATTTCTATTGATACGTCCACTTTGCATCAAAGTCAACTTTTTCCATAAGACTTTTTTTTTATTATAAATCTTTCTTTCCATGATAAGTCTCTTTTTATGCTAAATCTTTCTTTCCATATATCATTTTTTTTTTAATTATAAATCTTTCTTTTCATCATAGGTCTTTTTTTATTGTAAGTCTTTCTTTTCAAGATGAGTCTTTTTTCGCAAGTCTTTCATGGTAATTTTTTTCAGATGAACTCTCCGTTTTGGTACCTAAACTTTATGAATTTAAGCGCAGTACAAGATTGCACAAGATCTCATCAATTTTCAGTTAAAATGGCGACTAGATGTAACGGTAAGTTCTATGCTAGCATTTTCTTTTCTCTCTTGTTGAACTCTCTTCAGGCTCCATACTTTCTTGCCTACTTTGATCTTCAAAAATTTAAATGTAATGTCAGTCGTTATCTACTGTCTTCCTGATTACTCTTCTATTAGTATTGCTCCTTAATTTTTCCGTTTTCCAATTCTTTCACACTTAGTAACCCCATGTATTTTAGTGCTTTTCTTGGGGTGAATTAGATTATAAAATAACCGTGTGAAAAGGTATGACCATGAATTAATTTCTTCTTTACCAGTTATGGGTTATATAGCAGGGTAGACTAGTCTTTCTAGCTTTGGATGGTAACCACTCTAGGTGATGGATCATTATCAAAAGAGGTGGAAAAGGCAACGAGACATTACTTCTCTATCTTTCACAAGAAACCAGTGCAATTTTCAGGTAATAAAGAAAAGAAATCTTTGAAGATGTAGGATCACTAGCATGCTGAAAGGACATGGCGTAAAAAAAATCTATTAAAGGATTCTCTTAGCTTCCTAAGAAAGAATTTGACGAAAAAAAATCTCCATCTTATTACCACAGGAAATAAATTGACCTGGTCTTTCTCTTCCTCGAAAAAGAAAAAAAAAGATTTCATGTTTGGAACTCAATCCGAATTCTCAGACGTACAATTGACTTTATTGGATAATACGCATGTGCCGCTGAGAAAAGCTGAGAGACTTGGAAACGATTTGGATTTTCCCTACTCGACTAAAGTAGGAATGTTATCACTTCAATGAAAACAAGCTCAAGGGCCATTGAAAAAGATCATTATGATTATTTCCCAAACGTATCAACAATATGGCGGATAGAAGCCCAAATTGAAGTACTGAAAGATGATAGTAAAATAAATTCCATTATTGTAATTTGTTTCACTCCATAATCCAGGAAGTCCACTCCAATCTATATGATTGCTGACTCAACCGGTAACCGTGATTGCTGTTTAATCCTGGTTCAAAGGAAAAAAATCGGAATGCTGGTTCTTAGGAAAGTGAAGCAGTTTTTTTTTCTAGTTGGACAACTGATGGCAACGCATTCCTCATAGCACCATTTTTCGCTCTGCCTTTTAACTTTATGCTGTACCAATTTCCTATATGCAAATAACCAGATAAGCTGAATTTTCATTTTCAAGGTAGGCTGGCGGGCTTTGATCACGTGACAGATTGATATGCAATAATCTTATATCAAAAGTCGCCTCATTTTAAAATTGTACCACGCAAGACGAAGTATATGCAAGTACATGAAATTTAACTTACGTACAAAATGATCTAAATTTATATGAACTAAGTGTATCCCTCTTTCTCTCTCTCTCTTTGTATATATATATATATATATATATATATATATATATATATGTGTGTGTGTGTGTGTGTGTGCGTGTGTGTGAGAGAAGAGGGAGAGAGAAAAAAAAGCTGTATATATATATATGTATATATATACTTTTTATTTACTTACATTTTCAAAACCAGCGTCTCTCTAATTTAGAATTTATATTTTTTATTTCCGAACTTATTTTCAATCTTAAATTTTAATCTGGGCTTAAATTCAAATGAGAAATTTAAAAAAAAAATGTGTCAACGCAAAATGTAGATAAAAATAAATATAAGATTCCAGTATTTGTAAATTGCTTCGGCACATGTGTTGTGCAATTATTGTAAGATATTATGTATATTTCTTTATATATATATATATATATATATATAAATATATATTAAATAGCTCTGTTACTTATCATTGACCACTGTTTTTTTTTACACTATTTATATGTATTTGTATACGATTACTCGGTCGTATACCTACCTATACTTACTCATTCGGTTATATATATATATCTATATATATATATAGAGAGAGAGAGAGGGGGAAGAGAGAGGGTGTTAGGGGGGAGTTGTGTATGTTAAAGAGACAGGCAGGTGTGCAGTATCCGACTACTTATTTTAAATGCATGGAAGAGTGGGGCAACCGAATCTTTCTACTATAGTTCAAAAGACTGCACTTGTTAAATATGGCAGAGTAAAATTGTATCTATCTTTCTATCTCCCTCTATTCATATCTATCTATCTATCTATCTATCTATCTATCTAACAACATTTAAAAGAAAAAAAAAATTGGAAGAAAATCCCAATACTGGAATGAGTGATAACAACTAGTGCACTTGAATAACTTATTTTTGTAAAAAGCGAAAGATTTTTAAATTTCAACCGAATGAATGTGACTCTGCTTGAAACAGGCAAATAGATAAACCAAATCAAATTAAGTTTTTGTGTATCAAAAAACTCTTATAAAAATACTATTTAAAATAGGACATTCTTGCTTGGTCATCGACACTCTCTGTAGCCGAGAGGTTAAAGCACACCTGATCTTATCATTGTTTCCCTTAGGGGAACGTTGCATTGAATCCTGCCGTAGAGCGCATAGTTTTCTCTAATAATATTTCTAGAATATTCAGTCCGGTAGGCAAAAATAAATAAAAATACTGTTTAATAAATGAAGAAAGCATCTATTCAAATGTCAGTATCTACTAAAAGAATATTTAAGTAATAAAAATCTGTCAGATTAATAAAAATATCCATTCCTGTTCTTTGCAAATTGCTTTGTTTACGTTAGGATATGAAACCTAGCAGATATGTCTATTTCAAGAGTCAGAGAAAAACCTGTGTTTAAAGGCACTATTCGGTTTTGCTTGACCATCGGCTCACTTTGTATCTGAAAGTAAGCCAGATTTAATGACGTTTTCCCCTAGGGTTATACCGGCTAAAATCCTACCAGATTGCACATATTTCTCTTTAATAATATTTCTTGAATATTCAGGCCGGTAGTCAAAAATAAATATACTGTTTAATAAATGAACGGAGCGTCTACTCGAATACGAGTATCCCCTAAAAATAACGTTTAATTCATCAATGAGTATCGAAATAATCCAGCTGATGCTTAATTGATATATTTGGTATTTATTGTGTCCTCCTCACTTGACCACATACCAGACGAAGATAAGCTTATTAAATATTAAGCAAAAATTCAAGTTTGAACCATAAGACTTGGCCTTGTTCCTGCCTACGCTGTATTTAGTAAACACGGTAAGGTACACCGAACCATTTCAAACCTCAACCGGATTATGACAAAGAGGAAGCGAGAAGGCAAATCTGCATAATCTCTTTCTGGATTATTCTCTGCGTGTGTACAAGTACAGATGTGAAGAATGGGCCTTTGATAATCTATACATTGTTTTCCACATTTAAAACGAATCGGCAAATAGAAATCAGCAATCTTGTTTTGCTTCAAAACGTCCGTGTATCAACGATGAAGGACGCCTTGCTGATGACATAGCTATACGTAGTTGGACTAAGAAGGATTTTGAGCAAAAAAAAAAAATTAATATTCTTTACCAAATGTTTCAAGAAGTAGGGAATTGAAAAATAATTACACCCCAGGCAAGAAAGCCACTAAGCTGCAAGGAGTTACCGTGTATTAAAGGATATGAGGAAAGAAACATTATTATGGAGAGAGATCAATAAAAGAACAATAAGTGAGAAGACAGAAGTTAATGAATCACATTACATTTAAATTTTTGAAGATCAAAGTTGACTGGGAAGCCAGAAGCCAGAAGCCAGAAGCCAGAAGCCAGAAAAGAGTTTCACAAGTGAGAAGTGCGAGAGAAGAAACTGTTAGCATATAAATTACTTATTTGCTTATATTGTTCGATCAGTATTGATGGAAAACATACGGTTTCATCCAACCACTTCAATTGTAAAAGGATGAGCACTTGCCGCCAATGTAATACTGCGCTTAAATTCAGAGAGTCTAAGTCCAGGTGCCACAAGGGAGAGTTCATCAGAACAATTACCATGAAAGTATTTATAGAAAAAGAAACACAGGGAAGCTACATTACGGCGGCGGGAAAATGACTGAAGCCGGAATGCCAGGTCATGACTAATAACATTGCAGATTCTTTTTGGCATTTTATCAAGAATCTTTGAATATATAGCAGGAGCATCGGAACATATGTGACAGCACTATTCTATGTATGGATGAATGGTAGACTTATAAATGTCTAAGATAGATTCGAGTGAGAAAAATTGGAAAGCAAGAAACTGGAAGATAGTTCCATAAGCGGAAAGTGCAATAGAAGAAACTGTTAACATAGAACTTACGGTTGCATCTAGCCATTTCAACTGTAAAATAATAAGACCTAGTCACCGATGTAGTAATGAGCATAAATTCATAAAATCTAGATAACATAAAGAGAAAATTTCATCAAAAGAATCACCGTGAAATTATTTATAGAAAAGGCGATGGGAAAGCGACTAAAGCCGAGATGTCACGTCAGAGCCAATAAGATTGCAGAATAAGATATCCAGAATTTCTAAATATATAGCAGGGCCCCCAAACCAGATGTGACAGCAATATTCAAATACGTGTAAAAATTGTTTTTAAAAATTTCAATCAATAAATGCTGCTTGTTGCATATATAGGAACGATTAATCTCGCTATTACCGTTTTCATACTTATTTAGAGACTCTCAGTTTTTCTAATCAACCATTTTTTCAAGGTGACGTGCAACCAAAATAACAATTTCAAGACAAGCGTTGTTACTTATTTTGTAAGTTCTAATTGTTCTGCATTTGGAAAATTCCATTATCAAGGGAAATCAACATTAAAGAGATTTATCATCCTGATAGCGAGAAGGGGAAAAACAAAAACACCGTTTTTCAACTAATTTTTTTCGACTATAACCAACGATACTTTGTACGCATGCGCCAACTATTTAAGACGGGGTTTCACTTTTCTGTTCAGATATGGAGTGCGCGTGATAATCAACTGATTACGTGCGTTTAAATATTTAAAGCGGCCACTGAGGGAGGAACACTTAAAATTAATGGTTGGCATTCTGTTTTATAAATACATATCGAGAAACAAATTCCAATGAACGGTTTTCCCAATCTTTGCGTTTTTGATATTTAAGCTTTAGTGTCCATATATCAACACAGTTGCGCACGAGATACAAACATGAAATCTTAACTACCCGTGTGCCTGAAAGATAAAGCTGCAATTCGAGCCGTTTTGTCATCAGATGATTTTCAAATGAGTTTTATCCTTAGGCAAAACAGGATAGAGATCAACAGGTTGGAAATAAATATAGAAAGTTCAGCAAGGTCTGCTTCAAAGCTCCCAGTATGGGTACCCCAATAATAATCGATTACACTATAGTACTAATAGTACTCGTAAGTACCTTTATTATCGTTTCTCCATTATGTGGCAGCCCAAAACGGTACATACTCAGCTCATTCTGGTATAAGGTTACAAATACATAGTAATGAGTGACATTCTGACTCATTGCCGTATTAATGGTCTGCGTAGCCATTTTGTTTTTCTTTGCTTCGTAGTGAAGCGTTTCAGATTTTGGCCACCTCTATATGTTTCTTCTTTTATGTGCCATTTTCCTTAAGGATGTGGCTGATCATGATTCTCCACAATTTCCTAACCTTTTGTTACTTTGAGAAATATTTGCTTTCTTATTATTCTTCCCACTCCTTGTTCTGCCAGCCATTTTCACAATTTTGTCAGGTAGGCTACTCACCATTTACAAATGCCTCTCTTGCCTTGTATCACCATGGATTGTCTTGGGAGTGATAGTGGCTTCCCGTTTCTTTCTCCACAGTGATTTTATTGAGACACAACCCCCAGTTAGCTGGCCGTTCACACACCAAGAGTTCTTCCGCTCTTTAATAGGTCATATTTTTCGCCCTACTATAGGTTTAACCAGCATTCTCGCACTCTACAGAGAGGGGTGGAAGAGCCTGTTTAGTCGCCGACCATCGGCCAAAATCTTGTATATCAATATGCGCTTAAGTGTATGATGCTCGCAAACGACTATTTTGATGGATTGGCTGGCAGAAATGCTATTTGAGAATGTGTATTTTCTCGCATTTATTTTCAACCTGTTAATTTCCATTGCGTTTTGCACAGATATCGAACTCATTATGTGTGATTGCTTAAACGATGGCGCAAAAAGAAAATACCCTACTTTTTTGGAAGGAGTATTTCTATGCGACTTATTTTGCTTCCTTAAATTTTGGGGGAAAAATTAATCAAAATAAGTTCACTTTCTCACAAATAACCTTGGGAAAAGCATGAATCTGGCTCTCCTTTTGCCAAGCTGTGCATTAAATAGCAGATTTCCCATGGAAAATGTACTGCCGAACTACACTCACATGTTCCAGCAGGTTGGTTTCTTGTTTTGGTTTAGCGACACATTAACCTCTATCGCTTATTTAATGTCGAAATCGGAATATTTTGTACAAAATTTTATTTTTTGAAGATAATAATGGTTTTAGTGATGCATCTTACTAATTAACCCATAGCTGTAGGGGAGAAGAAATGGATTCATACCTTCCCGAAGGTTAGTTTCACGTAAGTGAAAAATAACGAACCCAGTTGTAAGTGGAACTCGGCTCACTGATTAACAATCCCGAATTATTATCCATTACACCAGCTGCACATCCAAGCTTACAGCACCTGGTATCCCCAAGTGGTTACCCATCTAAGTAGTGACCAGGGTCGACGTTGCTTAACTTCCAGCAGTTCAGACCTTTACAGCTAAGATCCATCATGTCATGTACACAGAGTCAACCGTCCTCATTCCCTTTATATTCCAACGGTAAAAGGAAGTTCTATTCAGACGATTTCTTCTTAAGTGTCGCTGTTATGTGGAACAGACTCCCGAGAGGCTGCTTCTTCGATCACTATAATCTTAACTTTTTCAAGTCTATCGTTAACAATTATATATCCTAAATATAGTCATTATCTACAGTTCTTACGTACATAAAACAGCCCTAACTAGCAATAAGCCTCTCCATTGAGTAGCTCTTGTGTCATTAGGTGAATAATAGCGTCAAAAAGATTAGGCTTGGTTGGCAACCAGTCTAGGAGAAGGAACGTTTGAATTGCAAACCGTGGAAAAGGCATCGGGAAACATTCCATTATCATTACAGAGACATCTGCGGAATGTCCTGATAGAATACATCATAAATTGAAATGGCATTAAAAAAAGATATTGGCTTCTATGTCACTGGGTTAATTTCGGGGGAAAAAAATGGAATATAGTAACTGAAAATTCGATGATTTTTATGATTTTTTACAGTTTACCAACCTGCTGTGGTTTATTTAAAGACGAAGCATATTTGGGGTTGTACAAATAATTATCTTTTTTTCGGGGAGTGAATATCATATTAACAGTTTTTTGATAATGATAATGTTTTTTTTTTTTTTTTTTTTTAGATACAGGTCCTATTGTTTAATCTTTAACTGAGAGGAGGAGGTGCATTAATACATTTTCCAATGTTATTTGCACATAAATGAACGTAACGAACCCGATTGGAAACAGAACTTGGCTCTCCTATTTCGAATTCCGAGCCGTTATCTGTTACAACACCGGCACGCACGCCCGTTTTTATGCGTCTCGGTGTTTGTTTGATTCGAGTGTATTTGGATTGCACATGAAATTTTTCTGAACTGTGTCTTTGCAAGTGCTGAAAAAGTAATTTTAATCACAGAAGCCACTTAAAAAAAAAAAAAAATTAAAGAACTAAAGCCGACGATAGAATTTAATCAAAACAGACAATCATTGAAGATAGTTTGAAAAGTGAAGCTATAAGCTACAAATATAACGGTTGGAAGAAAGGTCTCCACAAGTTTTCAAAAACTTCCCTTGTTTATTGTCTTTCAATTTTCATTTACATGAGGTCCTCCAAACGGAATTAAGAGAGCTATAAAGTCATCGACTTAAAATCTATTTTCAATTCGCATATATATATATATATATATATATATATATATATATATATATATATATATATATATATATATTCCCCAGTCTATTATTCTTTTTTCTTCACATGCATATATTTTCATGGATGTATTTATATACAATCATCTATATATATACGCCTATATTTGCGGGTACGTAAACACATGCTTGAGAGTACGTGTCGGAGCGCGAATACGCTACTTACTGTGTGCGTCCGTGTCGGAAGCCTGGCAGATGACGCGTCTCCCAGTCTTTACTAATCGATAAACTGATCGACACAGATTGAAATACGTAAGAAGCAATTTTATAATGGTGCGGTCATGCTGACGTGGCGTTCGTAGGTGGAGATTTGAGTCTGAACAGTTAACAAACAAGGTAGGGAGAGAGGGAAAGAGGCAGAAATATAATGAAATGTTGGGGAAGGAGTTGGAAGAAGAAGAAGAAAACAAATGAAAAAATGAAGTAGAAGAGATTAGTAGGGATGCAAAGAGACGAAAAAGATTCAATCTCTTGAAGCAGAGTCGGATAAGGGAATGTTTATTTCGTTAAAGCTTTCTTCCCGCGTTTTCTTGTTTTCGTTTTTTATTCTAGCAACTTGCTCTTCGTGCGTTACTTTTTCTATTTTTGTTTCTCAAAGAATTATTATTATTATTATTATTATTCCTTAATTCATCTTACTTTCGGATTTGTCTCTCATACGGCCTTGATTTTTCTTCCGTCCAAGAATTATTATTTTTTTGCATTCATTTTTTCGTTTCCTACCCTACCTTATTCTTTCAATTTCTTTCTTTCTTTCTTTCTTTCTTTCTTTCTTTCTTTCTTTCTTTTCCAAGTCTATATTTTTTGTTTGTTTATTTCTTTCTTTCGTAAGTCTAAATTTTTTCTTCATGCGTTCTTTCTTTCCTTTTTCATAGTTTATAGTTTTTTCTTTTTCTTTCTTTCTTTCTTTCTTTCTTTCTTTCTTTCTTTCTTTCTTTTCCAAGTCTATGTTTGTTTCTTTCTTTCTTTCATTCGTAAGTCTATAGTTTTTTCTTCACGCGTTCTTTCTTTCCTTTTTCATAGTTTATAGTTCTTTCTTTCTTTCTTTCTTTCTTTCTTTCTTTCTTTCTTTCTTTCTTTTCCAGGTCTATGTTTGTTTGTTTCTTTCTTTCATTCGTAAGTCTATAGTTTTTTCTTCACGCGTTCTTTCTTTCCTTTTTCATAGTTTATAGTTTTTTCTTTCTTTTTCTTTTTTCTTTCTTTCTTCTTTCTTTCTTTCTTTCTTTCTTTTCCAAGTTTATATTTTTTTGTTTGTTTATTTCTTTCGTAAGTCTAAATTTTTTCTTCATGCGTTCTTTCTTTCCTTTTTCATTGTTTATAGTTTTTTCTTTCTTTTTATTCTTTCTTTCTTTCTTTCTTTCTTTCTTTCTTTCTTTCTTTTCCAAGTCTATGTTTGTTTCTTTCTTTCTTTCATTCGTAAGTCTATAGTTTTTTCTTCACGCGTTCTTTCTTTCCTTTTTCATAGTTTTTCTTTCTTTTTCTTTCTTTCTTTCTTTCTTTCTTTCTTTCTTTCTTTCTTTCTTTCTTTTCCAAGTCTATAGTTTATTTCTTTCTGTCTGTCTTTCTTTCGCAAGTCTATAGCTTTTTACGCTTTCTTTCTTTCTTTCTTTTAAATACCACCTTCATTTCTTCCTCTCATTCTTTCTCATTTACTTCATTTTATTTTCAACGAGAAATGCTGTAATATCGGCTAATGGCAGACGAAGGATAACTACACTCTACAGTTGTTTCCATAGAGACAGCAGACAATTGCAAAGTGGGTGGTTGGGGACGAATAAGAAGTTACGATTTAAACTAAAATAATAAAGAAATTCTTAAGTCAGCGCTGGTTGGTTGTCTGAATGTGAATGAAGAAGAAGGTTGGTGAAGGAACGCTGTAAAACATTTTTGAGTTTAACTGTAAAGAAAAATGCACAAATATTTATTCCAATATGGTATCGTAGAGTTTATATTTATAACCCCCTCCAAAAAAAAAAAGATTAACTTAATACAAAGAAATAAACTATAAAGCTATTGCCTCGAGTCGAGATACCAGTTCATGTAACGATTAGGCTGTTCAGAAAGTAATGTCCAATTTTAGCATGCACCATTTAATTATGTTCTAATATATGATCATAATAGTTGCACAAAAGCATATTATTCATTCCTATTGATTAGTGTATTCTCTTTCATAATTTTATATCAATCTCTTTCAGAATTTTATTTAAAATATTATATACCGCTCATTTTGAATATGAAAAAAAAGAATAGACGCGTTTATTATTTTGTATGAGTTCAAATTTGGTCATAATGCTTCTCAAACTGCTACCAGCATTAACAGAGCATGTTGTGAAGGATTCACTTTTGATTAGACAATTAGGAACTGATCTTTGAAGTTCCGCAGTGGGGATACGAGTCTTGACGATCAAGGTGGTAGAGGATGTCGATCTGCAATTGACAATCAACATTGGAAAACACTAGACGAACAAAATCATGTGAAACTCTCAGAAAAATGCCTCGGATAGTGGGTGTCAGAATTTCAACCACATCGGACCATCTCAAGGGAATTGGAAAGGTGAAGAAAGTCGACAAATGGTCCCCCACATGAACTCAAAGAAAATCAAAGTTCAACTTTTAGAAATGTATTCGAATTATCCATTTCTTGATCGAAGAATGACTTGTGATGTGAAATTTATCCAGGAAACGATCGGCTGTCATGACGAAGCAACCACTTTCTAAAACCAAAATTGTACCAGCAGAAGATTTTAGTGACTTGTTTGGTTTCCGCCATTGGCGTCATCCATTAGAGATTTGGTGACTCTAACCAGAGCATCACTGCCAAAATTTAATGCCAGCAAACGGAGGAAATGTACATTTTGTTAAGCAAACCGGCTGGTTAACCGTCGAAGTCCGTTTCTGCTTCATAATCATCGGCAACATTTTGACAGGATCACACTGTAGAAGTTCACCGATATGGGATACAAGACTTTGCTACATCCACCATATTCTCCTGAACTCTCGCCCATCGACTACCACTTTTTCTCCAGCATCTTGACAATTTTTAAGCCAAAAGACGTTCGACTCATGAACTGTATTTAAAGATTTCTTGGCATCTAAACCATTAGCGTTTTATCGCAAATACATAAGTATCTTTGTGGCTCGATGACAGGTATGCATAGATGTTAAGGATTCCTATTTTGTTTGGTTTAATCACTGTTTAAATACTTTGTATGATAGAATAATGGATTGCGGCTGGGAATAAGGAATGGGAAGCCGAGTTCGAATTACAATTGAGCTCATTACATTCACTTACTTTTGTGATGTCAACGAACACTCGTTGTCACTTTTGTGATGTCAATGAATACTCGTTGTCACTTTCGTAATACTCGTTGTAGTAGAGACTTTGTAATCGCAGATACAACTATGGTAACGCCGTTGAACAATACTGGTGTCAAACGCCGTCGAATATCACTCGTATTAAGAGTACTTGCTCGATAATACTCTAATAATAACCACCGAATAGTGATCCGAATAGTAATCCGTATAGTGAGATATTCACTAAACGACCCACGCAACCGGATGCGGCACAAGGCTGAGTTTATTGTGGGGTAACCGAGCCCGTAGGCTCCGCCAAACATTCCTCGTAGACCCTGTAAAAAACGGGGTCGGATAGCTGTCTCCCTAGACTCTGCCCTTCGACATAGCCTCGTCTGGGGATCCTCTCTGCTCGGTGCCAGAGAGTTTGACTAGCATACTTCCGAAGTAATCTCGATAGTGAGATATTCACTAACCGCTCTATGCAGTCGGATGTGACACAAGGCCAAGTTTATTGTCGGGTTCAAGTCCGTAGGTTCGGCCAAAAATTCCCCGTAGACTCCGTAAAAAACAGTAGCTGTCTCCTGAGATGAGACTCTGCCCTTTGATAGGATATTCTCAGAGTCCTTCTGTAGGGCCACATTCCTATTTATATAAGTCTTTTCTTCGTCTTTGATAAGATTATTTAGCATTCATTGCCATAGAGGAGGACTGATATTGCCTAATAGTTCAGTATTCTCTTCTTTGTTTCTAGCAAAATTTTAGCTTTTTCTTAATACTTTGTTTTAAATAAAAAAAAAAAATCAATAGATATTTTCGTGATTGTTAATTTAACATGCATAAAAGAGAATTTAGCGTCAGCACAGAGACATAATTTATATGCATGTATATATAAATAACGTTTGTATTAATGGGAGGTATATATATATATATATATATATATATATATATATATATATATATATATAAAAAATAACGTTGATATATAATCCAAGGGGATCTAGTAATATAAAATATTAAAATTGATCCACAAAAGACCTCAATATATTTATTATTACAGGGCCAATAATTAATAAACAATAAAATCCCAAATCATCTCAATGTGGAATAGCCTATTTCGGTAGACGAATATATATATATATATATATATATATATATATATGCGCGCGTGTGTGTGTGTGTGTACTTTTCATTTATACAAACGTTATTTATATGCAAATATATATATGTTTCTCACTAATAGAAATTTTATTTTATTTTATACACACGTAAACACACACACGCACACATACATATATACTTCTCATTAATACAAACGTTATTTATGTACAAATATATATATATATATATATTTCTCACTAATAAAAATATATACTTAAATTATATATATATATATTCTTAAATTATATAATTTTAGTATATATATAATTTAAGTATATACATATATCTTACTTATTATAAAACGCAGATTGTTTGTGTCTGTCTATACGTTTATATATTGGATCAGATTTCCTACATTTTTCAACCGATTTCAACAAAACTTCACAGGACTACGTAAAATTACCTTGTGGTGGTTATAACAGCGCCAAATATGGGAAAAACTTAATTGTTTTTGCACGAAATCAATTTGAAAGCACGGTTAAGTGTATCGCACCCGGCCGGAAGTTACTGCTGGCTACTCAAATGTCCGAATGCCGTTAACTTCCGGTGATTCAGCGTTTTTTTTTTTCAGAGAACGATACACAAAAAGTAAACAGATGAGATCTAAACATACACAAGTCCTCCTAACTAAAAATAATAACCGGAAACTATTTTAAATACACATGGTGTCCAAATATTTTTACTGTATTCAATAAGTAAAAATCATAAATTGTAAAAGATTACAGAAAGGCTACTAAATGAATAAGATTTGTTAGATCATCTTACTTATTATAAAACGCAGACTGTGTGTGTGTCTGTGTCTGTACGTTTATATATTGGATCGGATTTCCTACATTTTTCAACCGATTTCAACAAAACTTCACAGGACTACGTAAATTACCTTGCAGTGGTTCTAACAGCGCCAAAAATTGGAAAAACACAATTGAATTGAAACACAATTTGAAAACACGATTAAAAGGCATCACGAGAATGAAAGGGGGACAACTCATATCGTGTTATCCTTATTATAAAACCCAGGTTGTTTGTGTGTGTGTGTTCGTTTATACATGGAATCGGATTTCCTACATTTTTCAACCGATTTCAACAAAACTTCACTTTTTTTTTGGCAGGTAGTGTTTCTTATTGTCATGCACACTTTTTTCTTTATTTTTAAATACAGAATGCTTTAAAAATTCCATTTACAAGACAATTGTTGATAATAAAATTCTATTCAATCGGTAGATCCATAACGATTGAAAACAATATTTTTGTCTGAGTTTAGGTTTGACCAATTCGTAAAAAAAAAAAAACTAATTAAGACATGCGTGTCCGTCAACCTTAAACAATAATCTTTGTCGATTTTATTTTTAAGTCTTTATGATGGTCGATACTTGATGTATCTCTTACTGTTACATCTCCGGGCAACGCCGGGCTCTACTGCTAGTATATATATATAATTTAAGTATATATATAATTTATGTGTATATATATATAATTTAAGTATATATATATATATATATAATGGTGAATTCAGCATTGGTTGAATTGAGACAGAATACCTAATGTATATATAACCAGCTTTACAGTGGACAGAGGACTGTTGGTAGGAACATAGTCAAGGTATAAAGTCAAGCTGAAGAGTAACATCTCGGTTGTCAATGTGACTCATACTAACTTCGAGCGACTTACCCTGAGTAGAAATAACAGGAGATATTTGTGCCAGAGATGTATTAGAAATTGTGAAATCAGTTGTATTGGCCGACTAAATGACGAAAAACAAGGGCAAATAAACGGCGAATATTCCTGTTGATATGTCACGAGATACTCCCTGTTGCACAATATTGTATGCTGATCACGACCGAGTGTGAAGTGTCACATACGACATAAACATAAAAAACTAAATTAGGTTTCCGGATCATCATACATCGAAATCCATCGTACATATATAATGGAAAATGGCTATATATATATATATATATATATATATATATATATATATATATATACATACAATATAACCCGGATATAAGAGACCCGGATATAAGAGAAACCCGGATATAAGAGACTTCTTCTCCGGTCTCGACAACTCTCTTATATCCGGGTTACACTATATATATATATATATATATATATATATATACAGTGTAACCCGGATATAAGAGACCCGGATATAAGAGAAACCCGGATATAAGAGACTTCTTCTCCGGTCCGACAACTCTCTTATATCCGGGTTACACTGTATATACATAAATATATATATATATATATATACAGTGTAACCCGGATATAAGAGACCCGGATATAAGAGAAACCCGGATATAAGAGACTTCTTCTCCGGTCCCGACAACTCTCTTATATCCGGGTTACACTGTATATATATATATATATATATATATATATATATATATATATATTTCTTATTAATCTAAACGTTATTTTGGTTGATACATGTTCATTGCTAAGTCTCTTGAATGTGAAGGTTGGTAAACGTAATACACACTGTTTAAAATTATTGAAAAAACATGTGTATCGACAAAAGTAACTTTTAAATTAATGTGAAGTAATGTTGGATTAAAATAAAATACATTTATTTCCTGGTACATGCTCATATATATATATATATATATATATATATATATATATATATATATATATATATATAAATTGATTTAAAATATATTTTATATATATATATATATATTATAAATTAATTGATTTAAAATATATATTTTTTTCTCTACACAGTTCTAACCAATTTTTCAAAAATGGAAGCTAAAAGCCCCGAATTTAATTTTGTGATTAAATTAAAGACATTAGTTCCATTTCATCTTCAAGCGAATTTATAATATTAATGCTCTGTAAACACCGGATCATATATCTTACTGTTCTTTTTTTTTTTTTTTATATATATATATATATATATATATATATATATATATATATATAGTGTATCATAATACTTTTACAAAGATGGGGCGGGGGTCCTCACACTTAAAGTGGGGGTAATATGAGGCCTAAGCTGTCAGCGTGGGAAGTTCTTGCCGTATCGAACTCTCTGCCCAAAGCAGAGAGGAACCCGGACGAGGCTATGCCAAAGGACAGAGTCTCGTCTGGGGAGGTAAACAGGTACCCGATCCCGCGTATGCGGGGTCTACGGGCAATTTTTGCCCGATCCAACGGGCTTGGATTTCCCCAGATTAAATTTGGAATTGTGCCGCATTCTACCTCGTGGGGAGGCAGGTAAATATCGTAATATGTTGTCTAAGTAGTCCACCACTAGCAGTGGTTTACCTACTTCACACCGCTGGCGAGTATTGTATTTTTTATGTTATAAAGATTACTATTTCCATTCCCAACCTCTGTTTTGGTCATGCCTCATTCAGTAACCGTTTCTAGGTTACAAGAGTTTCCAAACCGAAGACAGCCGAGTCATCCGACTTTTGCTGCTGTTTATCGTCGCGATGCTGAGACAGGATCCATGACACCACAAAATATGGATCGAGAAAGACCGAGATCTACTCGTACACCTGACCACAAAGACACATTCTACACGCTTTCGAAGACGATCCAGTTATCAGCACACGTCGAGTTGCCCTATCGTGTCGTATATCTCATGATACCGCATGGAGTGTACTTCAAGAGCAACTCCAGTATCATTTTCAACGTGTGCAGGGTCTTCCGCCCTCTGATCCCTCACCACAGAACTTTGCCGATAGGTTATGGCACAAACTGTCAATCCGTTGTCTCTTTAGTCCTGTTTACGGATAAGGCATCATTTGGAATGTATGGAATAACAAATTTACACAACCAACATTTGTGGGTGGATCAGAATCCCCATGGTACAATACAGGCTAGACACAGCATCAGTTTACGATTAATGTGTGGGTTGGGATTGTAGGCGACTGTCTGGTAGGTCCATATGTTCTCTCAGCGCGTGTTACAGGAGCTGTCTCCAGGGAATTAATTTCGAACACACTTCCAGACATGCTAGAGGATGTACTCTTGCTAACATGAAGACATATGTACTTCCAGCATAATGGGACACCATCACATTTTAGTCACATTGTTCATGTTGCACTGGCTGACATCTATTTATGAAAGATAGGTAGGTAAGGGAGGATCAGTCCCATGCCTTGCACGGTCTTCAGATCTCATTCCTTTGGATTTTTATTTGTTGGGTCTCCCAAAACAATTGGTTTATGCAGCAGCCATTAATAACGCAGTGCCGCTTCATCAACGTATCATGGGACCCTGTAAAACGATTCGACACCATGTGAGAGTATTTGAAAGGGTTCACCAGGTGCATGCGTGTGTTGAAGCAAGCGGGGACATTTTAAACAATTATAGTTGGTGTGGTGAGGTACAACGATGGCGTTTATATAGACATTTTACTTTGGTGTGAGGAACCCGCTCCCAAAATTTGTAACAGTATTTTTGATGCACCCTGTATATATATATATATATATATATATATATATATATATATATATATATGTGCGCAGGTATGCAGAAAATCGAAAAGAACACGTTGGGTGCATAATCCGGAGTTCCTTAGTATTTTTGTTGTTTTTTTTTTCCAAGACAAATATTGTCGTGTTCATCGTTTTGAAGGTCAAAATTGCTGTTTTCATCTGAAAGTTAAAATTAAATTTAAATTTAACTTTCAGATCAACATAGTAATATTTGTCTTTCAGATGAACATTACAATATTTGGCAGGACAAAAAACAACACCCTGATGATGACATTGCGCTAATGTCGAAAGTTCTCTCTTCCTTTAATAATGACACCAAAAAGCTTGTCCCTGAATATGAAAAGACTCAACTGAAAATAAGTAGACAAATTTGTCTAAATCATTCAATGAAACATGTGTTAATATATATATATATATATATATATATATATATATATATATATATATATATATATATATATATATGAAATTTTTATTTAGTCACCAGTTTACTGTATATCTTGTGCTTGTCAAGTTTAAAAAAGGGTTTATTCTGGATGCTCCACACCACAGAGACGCATGAATTTAACAAGCCGTTCATATTGATTGGTCAAAGCTCCATCATGCTTTCCTGCTGAAATGGAAAGGTAAATTGTTGCTTCCCACTTTTAATATTCAGATCCCGAAAAAAAAAATTGTCGAATTTACGCAAAAGTAAAACGTTATAAAATTTTTCTATCAACAAATTAATAACGGCAAATTCAAAGCCATCTTTAATTGGTCTCCGTTTGATCCGGGTCTCAACGGATTGCTTCGTTGGCGTAGTCACGCACAGCCAAGCAAAACATGATCAACACAGTGAAGTCATTAATTTAAAAGTCTATGTATTCTTCTATCAATGTATTTATGTATAATTATATATATATATATATATATATATATATATATATATATATATATATATATATATATATATATATTATCAACTTTCATATTTATTTCAATTTGCATTCAAGTATCTCTCAATGCGCGCGCACACACATGTATGCGTGGCCGAGTGGTTAGACTGATAGCTTTCCGTCAATGACTCTTGGGTCGTTGTGTCAAAGAGGTAACATCTGGATAATAACAGACTGGGGTGTTAGAATCAATGTAGGCACCATTGCAAAATACAGTCGGCTATAAGTTTTTAGCCACCCTTGATGACAGCAACTTTGGTTTGTTTAATAACGTCTCTTCTATTTTCAGACAATACCATATTGGAATCAAGCTACTCTAATCTATGAACGACAGTTGACTTATATTTTGCAATGAATGTTCGCGGAAGTAAGGAAATTGGTGAATTTCAATAAGGAAAAATATTAGGATTGCATCAGTGGGGCAAATCAAATAGAGAAATTGCTAGGTTTTTCCTGGTTAATCATGAAACAGTTGTCAAGAAATTTAATGAAGAAGGGCATTGTCGTGTGGAACAAGGTTCAGGAAGACCAAGCATCGTGTCTGAGCGAACAAAAGGGCATTGAATAGGGAAGTCATTACAAACCGTCGTCAGAGCATCACAGATATCGCCAACAGCAATGAAATGTCGACATATCAAGACCTCCACTTAAGACCTTTATTTTCGAAATCGACACCGCTACTCCAAATCTTAATTTTAGAAATTGAGGCCTCCACTTGAAATTTTATTTTTGAAATCGAGTCTGAATCAGCACGTTCATATTAAACGTAACATTTTAATAGGAATGTTCGCATAGTTAACTCCATGCTGATAACGATGTACCTGAAAACCTGGCTTTCTCTTTTTGAATGTTTTTATTGTTTCCTTTCAAGTGAGAGAATCTGGTGTTCACTCTGCGTTAATATTGTCTTTTTTTTTTTATTATTCACCCCCAAGTGTTTGCTTAACCATTCGGTCCCTCTGATGAAAATGAAACAATTTTCCCGTGTGCTCTGCCCAGAGAAAATAATCGAGGAACAATGATAAGTGAAGAGACGGGGCAAGATGAAAATATTGCATCATCGTACGAATCTAAGCCCCCGCCACAAACATGAAGAAAAAATATCACAAGTTGGCATGATAATTAATAAAAAAGCGAATGAAATTCCGTTTCCGAAATGGGATCAATTAGGCTACATACAAAATGAGGATATGAGAATTCTTTTGAAACTGCCAACATAATTGTTGCTTTAAGGTCTGAGAATATATATATATATATATATATATATAAGTGTGTGTGTGTGTGCGTGTGCGTGTGCGCTTTGCATATTATGCTAATATTTTTATATACATGCATCTGCACACACACACACACACACACACACACACACACACACATATATGTATGTATGTATGAAACCAATGATGTTAATGCTTAAATGTTAAATATTTATACATACACATGTTCACACATACATCCACATATACGCACACGCATGTACACTTATACACACGCATACATAAGGATATTTATATATATTCACAAGGCTATTATTTCTTTTTTTTTAATTGGGTTTGGTGATATCATAAATATTAATAGCAGGAGATTAAATTTATAATTAAATTGGTTTATTATTATTAGAATTTATATGCTTATGTCTGTAATTATACGACTGTGGATACGCACACGTACACATCCATTCGCGCACGTATATAGGCATACGCATGAGGACATATGTACACACGGACGGTCGTACATATAAAGTTAAGTCAGTGCTTTGTAAATAATAAACTAGTGCATAAATGGTGAAGTTATTTCATTTTAAAATATTTTTTTGCATACACACGCGTATATATATATATATATATATATATATATATGATATAATTATTGTTTTCAGGTATGCTATATTTATAGGTAAAATTACTCTATATCAGAGTAAAACGTATGTAAACATAAAAGGGGACACAAAGGCCAACACTGAGCGGCAACAGTTTGTTTCATACGTGAACGTAATCTTCAGGCCATGTGTGTGTGTGAGTTTTGTGATGACTCGAATGACCTGCGATACAGCGAAACAGTACTGTCCGCTAATGACAAATTAGCTCTTGGAAATATATTTCCATTGAGCACTGTTGAATGACAAGTTAATTCTACAAACAACAGCCACCTGGATTAATGCGATGCTCGTCAGTAAAATGAATGGAGCACTCTGGCCGATTGACATTTGTTTTCATTTGTAAAAACAATTCGCTAGATTTCGCTGCTTCATTCTGACGAATGAAGATAGCTCGGTACTAGAAACTCTGACTAACACCAAATCGGTTGGGCTTCAATCCTGACTTGAGGCATTCGGTTGTCTAGTCGCACTGAAGAGCTGTGATAGAGCGAAACAGTACTGTCTGCGATGACGCACACACACACACACACACATATATATATATATATAGGTTTTCTATATGTCTCTCTTGCTATGTATATATATATTTTCTTTATTACACATCGGTTTAGTTCCCCCCAACCCATCTCTCTCCCCCACCCCTTTTTCTTTTCTTTTTCCTCTCCCTCTCTCATGTTCTGATCTTTAAGTTCAAATCGTCTATTGTGTGTGTATGTTACCACAAAATGTATCTGTTCTAGTAAATCTTTAATGTATTAGACATCTGAGTATATTCATATTTCTCTCACTTAAACCGTCTTTGACTCCCATCTTTAAAACTTCTCTCTGTTAAATTTTAATCCCCCCTTCATCTTTAGACCTTCCTGTTCTTCTCTCGTCTGTTACCCCTCTTTATAGCTTTCATTTACTCTAACATTCGTCCCACACTCTCATAAATACATTCTCACTAAATTTTATTTTTTATTCCCGAAGTTGTTTTTTTTCTGTTTTCTTTTTGAATTTGTAGGTCTGATGAATTGGATCGTATTTACGATTCCAATGTAATAAATTATGACCATGGAATATTAGTGTTTAAGCCTTTTCATTATATATATATATATATATATATATATATATATTCTGTTTTCTTTTTGAATTTGTAGGTCTGATGAATTGGATCGTATTTACGATTCCAATGGAATAAATTATGACCATGGAATATTAGTGTTTAAGCCTTTTCATTATATATATATATATATATATATATATATATATATATATATATATATATAGGGAGACAGATCGGTAGGTATGTAACCAGGTACAAAGCCGCCACTATTCTGTTTATTTATTTATCTCAGAAATCAAGAATTCTAACCTGCTGTTACTGCTTCGAATTCACGTAGAAGACTCGTTCAGCATAAGTTTTCCTTTCAATATTTGGGATAATCGAAAATAAAGAAAATGACTTTTAAAATCATTTCACCCTAAGCAAGACAATAAAGCCAATAACACGCAAGGGCCGGGCTGTTACTGAGTGTGAAAAAATCGGAGAGAAAGAAAAACATATTTCTAATGCATTCATAATCCTCGATGAAACATCAAGTTCTTCAGAATTGGTTATTTGAGACAAAATACCGAATATTATCCGAATCATAAAGTCTGCTTAACAATCGCAGTGTTTTTTTTATTTCAGCTTTGCAGTAAAAAGCAAGAAAAATAAGATAATAGATAAACTAGATCAAATTAAATAATGGGAACGCTTCATGTAAAAATATTGAAAAGGAATGGACGACAGGATCATTAGGAAAAGAGGTGAAGAACACGATAATGAAGACGACAATTGGTGACGGAGAGTGAAAAATGATTGTGAAAGAGAGAGTAAAGAAACATAATAAGAGAGTGGAAGCTGGAAATATCGATGGATGGGCTGATTGATTGAAAGAAGCAAGTTGAGATTTCTATGATGACGACAAGATGGAAAATCTAAAGAATAGTTGGTCGGTAAAATACATTAAAAAAAATCATTTCCGTCGTGATTGGTGTCAGCCTTCTTAATGGAAGAGCTAGTTGAACATACGAAATCTCCAAAAAAAAAAAAAAAAAAAAAAAGCGTAAAAAGAAATAGCTTATATCGTTTAGCCACCTTCTTTTGTGAAAAACAAACACTCTGTGGACGAAATGAGACCCGAGTATATGTAAAATTCTAAAAAATTATAATGATAATAATGATGATATTTTGCCTCAAATAACTTGTATATATATATATATATATATATATATATATATAATTATTTATTTAAAAATTATAACCTAAATATGTGTCTTATCAAGTGATGATGTTGAACATTATCACTTGATAAGACACCGGAGGTGTTGAAACAAAATGGCTATTTTTGTAGTGATTTTATAAACATATTTATGTTATAATTTTTAAATAAATAATTATATCTGCTTTACTATGTATTGAGCACTCTTTTAAGAATAGTAATTGTTGGTTATTGGTATTTATTCCGTATACATCAAACCTATACTTGGGTATATATATATATATATATATATATATATATATATATATATATATATATATATAGTGGACTCTACCGTCGTATTCGACGTATGAGGGTCAAGCAGTTTAGTTCCGAGGAAGGGACAGTCCAGACACCAGTACATATGATTTAATTATAGTGGTGAACGCTTTGTGCAGAACCAACCACACTTTTTGAGGGAGGCACGGTGCCGTATTGGATAGCGGCTCGGATCGGAGAGCCGAGGTCGTATTCCAATCGAATTAAGTACTAATACCCTTGGGAAAGGCATTAATCTTCTTCTTCTTCTTCTAGCTATGTGTAAATAGCAGAACAATCTAGGGTGGTAACAGGTCTAGGATAAGGGCAACTTCGGAGGCTCGTTTGGGGACCTTGTATTCGGTCCATATATATGATTTTATTTATAAAAAAAAGCTTAGGATTTTGCTCAGTACTTGTTTAATATTTGAGTGGCTCATTTGTACTCTAGGTAGGTCACTTAAGTAAAGTTGAGCAAACCGAATTCTTGAAAAGCAACCTAGTTTAGTGTCGAATAGCAGCATTTTGAAATTCGACAGGCAATGTATAAGAAGACAGTTAATAGTGCTTAAAAATCTTTTTTAAAAAAAGCGTAATTACAAGAAAAAGCTTCCCAGCATGCTCGGTTATCACTTCCGCTTCCACCTGTAATGGAGTGGTCGGATTAGAAGCTGCAGTTGTCATCGTTTCGTGAATTTCAGTCATTTGTTGTTCCAAATTCGAAGCCGCAATCTGACTTCAATAAGATTTTTTTCTTCTTCGCCATCTTGTTATTTTCGCGCTTTTTTGTGTTTCACAAAAAAACAAAAACAAAAAAAAACCCCCAAAAAACAAATACACTGAACAAAATATGGCGTCTATTTTTTTTCTCTCTTTCGTTTGATTTTCACAGGAAGATATTTTTATTTCTCTCATTTTAGGTTTTCATTATTTTTCAAAATGACTCCAGTTAACGAGAAAAAAATCGAACGAGTGAAGAGAATAAAATTAAGCGAGAAAACAAGAAACGAAAAAAAGTGAAAAAAATTACATTGTCACTGTCAAGTCTGACAACAGATGTAACAGCCACTTTGATACTACTACCAAGTTGTGTAACATAATTACCGAAAAGAAGATTTCTCTGTTTATAGTTGTGACATGTAGGTGACAAGCCTATACATAAAAAACATAATGCACTAAAACTCAAAGAGAGGTGAATTCGTAACAAAAGGGCATAAAAGCATTTTGAAGAACAATTACAACATGGTTCCCAGTTTTCAACTTTCCGGTGCTCCTTCACTTTTCCGAGTATGCTAATAAAGGGGCAGAAATAGGGGACAGTCGAGGGAAAGAATGGAACCTTTGGTAACATCTAGTCTTGGAGAATGTCTTTAGAAAAGTCATGAGCCAGCCTCTTCTACCTATAGAGAAGGAAATCTTTAAATTTCAAGATCAGGGAGAAAGCAACTGAAAACCACTCCAATATATTTTACATGAATGCATATCATTTCGCAGAAAGCAGGAGGAGCCATGATCCCTAATATTCTGAAGGGACATGGTATTAGAAGAAGAATCCTTTGGTATCAGCTAATCTTGAAGAATATAATTGGGAATGAAATGAATCTGTCTCTTTTCATCCAATATAAAAATATATATAAATATATATATATATATATATAGTCAGTAGATAGAAATCTCAAAACCCACATCTACTCTTAAACGATTTTCAATTTGCCACATAATTACACTTGTATCTTGATTCGTCAAAAAAAAAAAAAAAAAAAAGCAAATATCGAAAAAATAACACCCAACAAAAATTCCCTCACCAACTTAAATTATTTAATACTATTTAGCTAATAGAGTAAATTAATTTTTCGAAAGTTATTCTGCATCGTTTGAAAATGGAACTAAACTTCAAATTTTAAGTTTAATTTAAGATTTAGGTTTTGGTTTCGAAACATGGTAATTCCTGTGTAGCGATGAATGCATATTTTTAAATAATATTTATAATATTATGCTCTACTGTGTATCGAGCACTTTTTTTTTTAAATAAATGCTAAAAAACCCTGGATTATAAATCTAAAAATTCTTCCTTTATATATATATATATATATATATATATATATATATATATATATATATATATACTAAGCTTACGTTAGTCCGGCACAAAGCCAAATCAAAGAGCATGGGAGTTCTGAAGATTCTGTTGTGTCAATCAACTGCAGCTGTGTGTGTGTACCAACATTCTCATATACAATTATAGATTCCTATAAAAGAGTGATCTGCAGCAAGCAGTGGCAACCAGTTTAAGAGAAGGAAAACACTGAATTATAAAACCATTGAGAAAGTAGCGCATCCAATAATTTTTACACAAATTCATCACAATTCACAGATAATAAAGGAAAGAAATATCTAGAGCCATGGTTGCTTACATCCTGGAGGGACATTATGAACGCTTTGCAGGTTATTTAAAGCCAGAAAATATTTTTAGATTGTAAGAATTTTTTAAAGCGAATATAGGGATTTCATCATATAAGTCTTACTAATTAGCCCATAGCCGTTGGGAGAAGGGATGCACTTATACCTTTCACAAGGGTATTTGCGCCTATGTGAATATAAAGAACACAACTTAAATTGGAACTCGGCTCTCCAATGAACAATTCCGAGCCATTATCCATTGCACCACCCGCACATCGAAGTTTAGAGCACCCTGTATTTCCAAGCAGTCAACCATCTAGGTATTCGCTAGTCTCGACGATATTTAACTTTATGTGATTTTTAAAAAAAGACTTTCAGCCCCCACAAGGCGGGAGTGTCACTAGCCCGCAGGGGGTTACAGAGAGTGAAAGTGAGGGAAAAGACTGTGTATAGAGTGGATTGAGGAAATAATAAAAGAAGAACAGGTATCAAGGAAACAAAAGATGGCGATTGCATTTAAATTTTTGTAGATTGTATTTATCGGAGAATGCAAGTAAGTGAAAAGGAGTTCCACTGTCGGGAAGTGCGACAAAAACAAACTGCTGGAGTAGTGGCGGTTTCATTTAACTATTTCAACAGTGAAAGGGTGGGACCTAGATTCCAATCTAGTAACACACTTAAATTCATGTAGTCGAGACCTTAAATTCATGCAGTCGGGACCTCAGGGAAGATAGCTTATCAAAACAGTTGTCATGAAAATATTTGTAGAAAAGACAGTGGGAAGCCATATCACGTCTCTGAGAAAGTGGCTCAAATTGAAAGGTCAATTACATTGTAGATCTTTCTTCGGATTTTGTCGATAACCTCGAGATGAACATCAGGGGCACCAGATCAGATATGGCAACGATATTCAATGCATGGACGAATGGTAGATTTGTGGATGTGTAAGATTGTTGTAGTGGAATCGTCAATGTAAAGTGGCCGTAAGCCTGTAATAAAGACAGGATCTACAGATGGAGAGGGGAGTATCGGGTGGACACACCTAGCATTATATGTCACAAAATAAAAGAGAACGTTTATAATTTTACGTGGTTACGCAAGAAAAATGCTTATGCATCTTCTCTAAAAGTCAGTTATGTCCCAGGCGGGATACACTCTTAAGAGATCATGTATCTTTCGATACACGACTGACGAGGCATTTTTTTTTCTCGCGGTAGGTTGCCATTTCTTTCTGCGGTAGACAAGTTGCCAAGGCTATAGAAACCGGTCTGCCTTGATATTTACCCGTAGCTGGGGGGGGGGAAGAAGAGGATTCATACCTTTCCTAAGGGTATTAGTACGTAAGTGAATGTAAATAGATTCAATTAGAATTTTGAACTCGGCTCTCCGATTCCTCAATCCGAGCCAGAAAGACATATTTCTTCTTTATGTAACGTGTCCCCTAAGGGCGTAGGCGAGCATGGCTCTCCATACATTCCTATACTTTGCAGATCTTAATAAATTCTGCCATTTTGTTTTATTTCTTCTAATCCTAGTTCCGACATTCGTTTACTCAAGCTCTTAAATAGGTTATACGTTGTTTTCTTCTTACCTTAAACCTGTCCTGTGATTTTACAAGCTATCTTTCCTCATGATGTAGCCTAGAAATTTCAACTGTCTCTTTCTGATGTTAAGCATGTTTTCTTTTTGTTTCTGTTTTCTCTAAAACTTTGTCGTTGCTCATATTTTCGGATCATGGTATCCTCAGCATCCCTCTGTAGAAGCACGTTTCTGTTGCTTCAAGTCTCTTCTTTATCTGTGAGGAGATTGTCCAGTATTCACTGTCCTATAGCTGGACAGATATCACGTAACAATTCAGTACTCTTTTCCTTGATTCTAACGAAGTTTTCCTGTTTCTCAATAATCTGCTTAGCTTCTGGAAGGCATCTTTCGCTATCCCAATGCACCTTCGGATTTCAATATCGCACTTTCTGTCCTCTGTTATGTTGTGGTACGATCCACCTAATTTACATAGTGGAGTACCGACCATATAAATATGGGTTGGTACCGGGAAGACGAGGGAAGAAGTAAGAAGAGATCCAATCGAGAGACTCTGTCCGACTGCAATTAAGTCACCCATTCTACAGGAACAGTCTTCCCAAGAATATACCAAAACTAACTGTAAATATTGTGTACCTTTTCCTTGTTTCAATACATTTTGTTTACGTACATTTTGTGTTGTATTATTATTATTCCATGCTTATCCAAGCTTCAACATGTTAAAACACTAGCCAGATTTTTAAATATTTAATCTTGTTTGATATTGGAATCACTGATTTGCAATTTGCATTTCGAGCTCAGCCTTTTGCTAACAACCGTATATTCTGTCTTCCCGCATTTGATATTTAATCCTTTCCTTTTGCCTTCCTTCACTACGTTTTGTAAGAATTTTTTGCAGTTTTCTTTGCATGTCTTATATCAATACTGTCATCTGCATATCTTATGTTAAGATTATGGCTGTCAATACTTATATAAAAACAATTGTCATAAGTTAATACATTCGATCACCGATCCGCCTGCTAGGCTGAGAAAATTATCCCCCCTTTTTTATTGGTGTGAGAGGATCAACACTTCGAATACAGCTGTCCATTTAGAAAACTAGCATAACATTTGTTACATACTAAGCTGAATTTAGTAAATATCGATATTTGCATCTGTCTTACTCGTAGCGGAGGTCAGACTAAAAGGTGCTTTCAAATGCTGTTTTTGTTTTTTTTAGGTAGGAGATCTTTCTTTACTTGAATGTCTGGCCTAAATACTCCTCGCTTTCATTTAATTACCTAACCTTGTGTCGTGCTTAGTAAATATCGATACATTGCGAAGAAGGAAGAGACCATACGAAATTCAGGGGAAAAATGATTAAGACGGAATGGAGAATAGAAAGGGAGGTATTTTTTGAGAAGACGTGGAAATGCATTCGGTTCTGCACCGTCTTAGCTTCATTTCCTTTTTTATTGTTGTAACGTATGCCTTTTCTATAATTATTTTCATGGTGACTGTTCTGATTATCATTCCTCTATTTATTCCCCGAGCACAGACAAATTTTACCAGATAAAATATATGATTTTACATATAGAAACTAGTTAAGATTTTACATATCGACACTAGTTAAGATTACATAGAGACTCGAGGTATTATGGTGACTGAAATAAGAATGGTGTGTAAGAATGTGTTATTTTGGTGCAAGAAATCCTGTTTATGTTTGGGTCAGTAATAGTAGCTAGCTAAATTTAAGATAAGACAGATTGAAGACCAGCCTTCCTTTATGCCTGGTGCCACATTTTTGTATTATTCAAAATAAATATTGCTTTTCTCTTTCATAGTTCGACTTCAAGAACTTAAGCGCTGTACTGGATTGGTAGTTAGGTCCTATCATTTTACTATAGAAATTTCCAAGTGTAAGCATAACTTCTATGCTAATGGTTTCTTCCCTCACATTTCTCTTTTGTGGAACTACCTTCTGGTTTATTGTGTTGATGCCAGCTACGTTCTTCGAAAATTTAGATGCAATGTCAATCGCCATCTTATTTTTTCCTTGAATCCTGTTCTTTTTATTGTCCTTTCTTCTCAAGAATGTTTTCTCAGTTTCTTTCACCCTCTGTAACCCCTTGGATCTTAGTGGCTTTATCGCCTTTCTTGTGGTGAAATGATTACCAAATTATTATTATTATTAATATTATTATTATTATTATTATTATTTAAAACTCTTATTTGGGGCTCAAAATTTTATTATTGCTACTAAAATAAACATAGTTAATTGAAGAAAGAGGGAAGCATATATAATGACTATGAACGGTAGTTCGAAAAAGGAAGAAAAAAACAAGAAAATATTCAAAAAGCAAAACAGACAGCTGATCAGTTATCGTCCATATTTCTTTAGATATTGATCGAGGAATTAAACGAAATATGTACCACGACTAAATGATGATAAATATTATAAGTTGAGATAAAATATACACACATACTGATAATATAAAATGTACACACATATTGATAATATAAGATATGCACACATATTGATAATATATTATAAATATACACACATATTGAGAATATATTATAAGATATACACATATTATAAGATAATATATTATAAGATATTCGCACACACACACACACACACACACACACACACACACACATATATATATATATATATATATATATATATTAATATATTAAGGTCATTTTTTTCATTTTTGAACTGCTATTTACGGTAATCATATATTTTCCCACATTCTTCCACTAAGCATGTCTTTTTAAGTATATCATTTTAATTATTATTGTTATTATTAATAATAATGATAACAACAAAAATAATAATAATAATAATAAATTCTCTTTCATATAAAAAAGAAATAGCAACAGAATGTCGACTCCAGTCATTATCAGGAAGAAGTGTGCTTCTAGCAAATGAAGACGAGACTAACAACAACAACAACAAACAACAACAACTATGGTGAAAACAACGGCAACAACAACAACATATCAGAAATGAGTTTTGTTTTGTCAATCAGTATCTGTCAAATTTTGTTGATCTTGTTCTTTTTTTTTTATCTCTCTTTATTTTTTTTTTTAAATATTTTTTTTTCTTATTTCTCGATTGAAAATGAATTTTCACTTCGAATAAACACTTGTCAGAACTTTGTCAAATCATGCTGGACTGAAAAGCAGAAAGTCATCTTGGGTTTTCAACTTCAATGAAAAAGAGGGCGTATTATAGGATGGCAGTAAAAAAGGAAGAGGGAGAGACAGAGATAGAGAGAGGGAGAAATATATAGAGGGAGAGAGAAAGAACTAAGTGTAAGCCTAACGAGAGAGAGAGAGGGAGAAATATATAGAGGGAGAGAGAAAGAACTAAGTGTAAGCCTAACGAGAGAGAGAGAGAGAGAGAGAGAGAGAGAGAGAGGGGAACAGGAGTGACGAAATAAACCGAAAGGGAGAAATAAAAAAGAAAAAGAAAAAAAGAATTTACATCAGAGAGAAAGCTAATGGCAGCAAACTTAAAAAAAGCTAATAAGATTTTAACGAATATTTTGTCTATTTATGGTATCTTACGAATTCCTTTTTAAGGCTAAATATACCCATGATTGAGCATACGCAGACGACAGATAAGTGACGCCGAATATGTAGATTGGTTGAGTTGTTGATGAAATGACATATTAAAAAAAACAAAAAAAATGATCAACTTAAAACACCAAGAAAAATATAATTAAATGTAAATCATACTGAATTACATTTTATTATGGAAGATATATAACAATATGATGGATCGAAACTCGTCCATTTTTGATAAAACTCTCATCTTTTCAAATTGGGGTCTTTTTTATGAAAGGTGTATAGATATAATCGAACGTGAGAAAGAATGCATTGAATCTTTTTTAAGTAAAATCCCGCACAACTGAAAGAAAGCGCGACAAAACTTCGGAAACAGGCGACATGAATTATCAAGTCGCCACGCTTAATTCGATGAAGTATTTGTATCTTCTACCAATAATGGACAGATATATCAAGTTGGGAGAAAAGAAATATCCATATCTATGCAGAAATCGCAGAAACAATAGTCGCATATCTTCAGTTGCCAGGCAAAAGTTATAATACGTCGTGAACTCCGCAGTTCGTGAGGGGCGTACGCTTGACTTAGCTATGATTCTGCATCCATTAACTAAGAAACATTTTAATAACTGAGCATGCGCAAAAGAGGTTGGCGATGCTGAATAAATGCTTAGTTATTTCAAATGTGAATCAGCCAGCCATTTTTAAAAGAGTTTTAAAATAACCTTAAAAAAAAATATAAATAAATAAAAATAAAATAAAATAAAATAAGAAAAATTGTAATCTTATTAAACTAATTATTTATACAATTCAGAAGTACAATTTATAGAATTAATGAATAAAAAATCGTAATCCTTTTAATGATTACATTCATAGGGACACAGCAAAAGCAAAGTACCTACTGAAATACATTGGGAATTCTTGCCTTTCTGAAAGCGATTAGTTTATATTTTTAATTATTTCGCGTCAAACAAGACGATAAATCCACTAAGACGCAAGGGGTTACTGGGTGTGAAAGAGTATGAGGAAAAGAAAAACATTATTAAGGAGAGAATTTAATAAAAGAACAGGATTCAAAGGGACAGAAGATGACGATTGAGGTTGCATTTAAATTTTTGAAGATCAAAGTTGACCGGAAAACAAATCGACCGGAAGAGAGTTCCACGGACGAGAAGAAACTATTATCATAGAAGTTTCAGTCACCTCTATCCATTTTCAACTGTAAAATGATGAGACCTAACTGCCAAATCTAGTACTGCGCTTAGATTCATAAAGTACCAAATTTGTTCAAAAGGAACGCAACAGAGAGGGCCGAAATTTGAACTCGGTCTGCCGATTTCATTTTTTTGTGCAGATAACAAACACGCTTATTGTTTAAGAAAATATAAAAAAAAGATGAACTAATTTCACGTGTCTTCTTTTTCTCTCGGCACATATTACAATAACTTTCAAAGCTGTGAAGAATAAATCTTGCCATTTCGGAACATCAGCTATTGTGTCGTGTTACTTTTCTAGATATAATTTGTGTCATTCCCGGATTTTCTAGAAGATACAAAGCAGAATAATTATTTTATTCCCCCGCCCCCTCGTTTACGGCACGGGTCTGCCAAAAACAATTTTCCCAAGAATTGTACGTTGAAAGCAAATTGGCAGAGTGGAGACATAGAAATATAAGCAATCATAGAAAGATGTGAGTATGTTCCTTAATGTCCATGTTGTGGATTCCGTGAATGGAATCCTGCACAAATTAATAAACAACGCCAGTAATTGAGATAGAAAAATAAGTGTATTAAATGTAAGAATACAGACTTGAAGTGAAGATTAGTAGTCCAGGAATGCGGGTTAGTAGAAAGTATATGTAAAAGTCTCTGTAAATAAAGCCGTTATCATCTCTCTCTCTCTCTCTCTCTCTCTTGCATAACTCTCTGAGAACACCCTGTGTCTGTCTCCGTATCTCTCAACCTGTCTCAACGTATCTCAACGTATCTCCACGTATCTTAAAGTATCTCCACGTATCTCAACGTAACTCGGTATTTAATATCCCACCCACGAGGAATATATGTGACATAGGGCCGAGATTAAAGTGGGTTTCTCCGAGCCCGTAGGCTCGGCCCAAAATATCCCCTTTGAACCCGCCTAGACGGGTTCAGGGCCTGTCTACCTCCCCGGACGAAACCTTGCCCTTCGGCAAAGCTTCGTCCGGGTTTCTCTCTGCCAAAACAGAGAGTTCGACAGACGTCGAGAATGTATCTCGACATATCTCAACAGCAGGTATTCTCTCTGTCAGTGTAAGTATAATTTGGACGAGTCCATCTTATGTAAAAAGGGGAGAGCCCCACAACAGTCCATTTCCGGTGATTCTCTGATAAGATTTGCAATATATTGCTAAATCACAAATCCCATTCGTATATAATGAATTCAAACTTATCTTCACGAACAGGGTTCCTCAGATTTCATCCGATCATCATGTGTCTAGTCAGTTAAATCAAATATATTTACAAATATCGCATATTTCTTAAAACATTTCGTAAATAAATATTTTCCTTTTAAGGTACATACGTTATCTGTACATAAATTCATTTGAACTTTCTAATACCATGATGAGCAGACACTATATATCAGTCTCTTAGGAGTAAAACAAATTTGAATGCTTTATTTGTTTACGTTTTTATATTACCTTTGTTTACTCAATACAAGAGCTTAATATAACTGAAATTTCGGATGTTGAAAATACGTATAGGAAAGGATCAATTGTTGTATATTATAAGAATATCTAGGCTAGATAACAATTGACCCTTGACGATATTAAGTTTGTAATGACCTGGGTACCATCTTATCGGGAGTTTGTGCCACATTTCAACAGTTCTGGGGAAGAAGCTATCCTCTTTACAAATGGAATATGACCGGAATGGGGATGAAACGACTCCGTATACGTGATATAGCGGGTTCTACTTGTGAATGTTTGAATTGGTGGAAATAAAGAATATGGTTTGCTTGACCAAACATCTGTCATTAAAATAGCTATAGAGTAGCGAGAAAATAGCAACGTTTCGTCTATGGGAAAAAGGGCTGAATGATTGAAAACTATATATATATATATATATATATATATATATTGTTTTTATATATATATATATATATATATATATATATATATATTGTATATATATATATATATATATATATATATATATATATATATATATATATATGTGTGTGTGTGTGTGTATATATATTATGTGTATTTAGGCATTTTTTTTCATTCATACATGTTTCATTAAATAATATAGACAAGTGTTGTCTATTTATTTTATGTGAATTCTTTTCGTAATGTCTGATAAGCTTAATAACATTATCATTAAGCGAAGAAAGAAAATCAAAATATTGATACATATTTTCTAATCCAATCTAGTTTTTTGTCTTACATAAGCCATTATCAAAGATGACAATTACATTGCAATATATTAAGCAATACACGGACAAGAAAGTGATGATAGTATGTTTCTGTTTACATGGATGATTTCCAAGCAACGATAAAACACGTGCATATAAGACGCTGGAAGCGAAAATCACACCGCAGCTCATGACGTCACACATGACTACGCGTGAGTGAAACCGAGAAGTATTAAGTATGGGAAGCCGTTGGTATAAACCAATGGCTTCTGTTATCAATTATAGACATTTAAGGATATTTGTGGAGATTTCATAGCTTATTTTGTTCAGGTTAGGTTTCAACTGTTTTATGTATATAGCTTCAAGAATATTTAGTTTTATTTCTTGTTTTCATGTTTAAGTATAATTTTGTTTTCAATAAGGATTTTACGGAATATATATATAGTTAAGTAATGAAAGGTTTGGTAATCCGTATGGATAATCCCAGGGAGAATGTAACCCATAGAGTTCAATGTCAAATCAGAGCAATTATTAATTTGATTTAAACAGATAACCTTAAGGGTCCATTGGTTATTATTTATTTCCCCAGGTATGTCGTTTTTACCTGGTTTATCAGAGCAAACTTCCAAGTGTGAAAAAATGTTTTAATTTTTTATATACTTCTTATACATTTTTGAGAGGTAGTTTTAAGTTGCTGTAAGGTTATATAGAGAGGGGGAGGAGGAGGAGGAGTACGACAGATATGTTCAAAATTAGTCCTTACTTCTCTTTTTTCTCTTTATCTGGTTTTCTGTGTGATGACTTATTAAATAGGTCAATGTCTGGTCCTTACCCAACTCCTTTACTCATAAGTATCTTAATAAAAATAGATTTAAAATTATTCCTATCTCTCCCTTCCCTCTCTAATTTCGAACATCTCTATCATACTCCTCCTCTCCCTCTCTCCATATCCGCTCATTTCTTAGCAAACTTTATAATATGTATTTTTTCTTGTAAACACAGGAAACATATGATTGTAAGAAATTACAACTTCTATTTCTTTTTTTTTTTTTTTTTTTAAATATTTTCCATTTTACAGTATGGGTTTTGTTAACTTCTTTGAAGTACCAAAAATATTTAGAAAGGAACGTCCTATTTCGGTATGCATTGTTGTTGAAAATATGTTGATACCACCTAGATTTAAAAGAATTTTTGATACTGCCGATATAAACATTTTATCAGTTGGATTTTCTCTAGATGAAATAGTATTTTGGTAAACAAGGGATTCAATTTGACATGTATTTTGCAATGGACAGTCATTAGGGTTTCTAAAATGACAAAAGTTGGTATCATTATTGTTCGTTGCTTTGGAATGGCGATTATTACATAGGCTTATGTGTTGATTTAAAATTTGATTATTGTGTTTTTTAATAATTTTTTCAAGATTAATATACATATATGTATATATATGTTGAGGGAGACAAAAGTTATCTCCCTTTGACTAACCCTGTTAAAAAGCTAAAAATAGATATATAGATAGTCACGTGAACTTCCCGAGGATCGTTACGTGCGAGAGTCAAACATCCTCTTTGGTTCCTGGCAGTCAAACTAGAAAGACGTACTTATTCAGGCTTGTGACTATCAACATAAGATAAGTACTAAAGATCACCTTTTTTTAGATATTAAATCTCTTATAAAAAACATACACACCTTGTATGAACATTTCAGATATATATATATATATATATATATATATATATATATATATATATATATATTAGTTAGTTTATGAAAACTAGGTAATCCGTATGGGTAAACCTAAGGAGGATAAAATCCAGAGCTCAATGTAAATCCAGAGCAAATAATTTAAATAAAACAGACATCTTCTCAAAAAGAAAATTAGTGACATCCTCTCTTCTCTTCTCTCTTAACTTCCTTCTCTTTTTTTTCTCTATGGGTTTTTTCTTCACTACCCTTCTTCGATTTCAGTATATAACTTCCGTTAAGTTAACCGTTTAAATGTGTCAATATCTGCTAACTCACTCATGTCTTCTCTCTCCCTCCTCACTTCCCACTTCATTAATTTACATATGTTTAATACGGCCCGTCAAAATGTGTAAATTTTCTTTTCATTTTTTTTTGGAGTAAAGTCTGATGATCCGCAGTCCTTTAAAAGGGCTGTGGTGAAATAATTTATTACATGGAAATTTAAATTATATATATATATATATATATATATATATATATATATATATATATATATATATTCAATTGCTGTTATATGAAGACTTATGGTTATTTATTTAAATTTTTTTATGTTTATGTTCTATTGCTATTTACTTTGTTAATTAATCCAAGCATACTTCCTCCTTACACAACATTCATTCATACATATATATATATATATATATATATATATATATATATATATATATATATATATTATAAATATATTACATACGTACCAACAAGTACTGACGACAAACATCTCTCTTTCGATGCGAACGCTTCTCGACAGATGAGGAACAAAGATGTCTATAAACGATTCTACGATTCAATTTAAAGATATTTTTTTTTGAATAGAATCGTTTGTAACTATCTTTGTTCTTTACATGTCAAGATGCCTTCGCATCGAAACAAAAAATGCATCTTTGGCGTGAGTACTTGTTTGTCCGTATCTAACATTTTTATAATAAATAATTATTGGTCTACTCTTGCCATTGAGTTCCTCTTTTAAATTAATGCTACGAACTTTTGAATTTTTCGCTGTCGTTTCACACACACACACACACACACACACACACACACACACACACACACACACACAAATATATATATATATATAGGAGTTGTGAAGATTGTGTAGTGTCAATCAAATGCAGTTTACCGGAAAATCTGTTGTCAAAATCTCTTTTTTTTTATTGGTTCGAACACCAATCACTGGATGTGGTGGGAAAAATGTATTTCTTCATTCTCTAGGCTTTTTTTCTTTTTTGATTGTTAGATTTTAGTTCGTATGTGTACCGACATTCTCATATCCAGTAAAAGATTCCTATATACGCTTTACATATATAATCTCCACAAATGTCTACACACGCACACACACACACACACATAAATAAATATATATATATATATATATATATATATATATATATATATATATATATATATTAATCATGAGCCACTTATACGATATTCCTTTACAGATTATATCTTTGGATTAATTCCCGTCTTCCTTCGGTGAACGCGTTTTAGAACGGAGCTTAACAAGCAAACACAGAGAATAATATTAAACAAAGCAAGCGGACTAAAAAGAAACCAACATGCTGTTTGTCTCTTTCATAAAGCTGACTATTTTACAAAGATCTTATCCCATAGAAAGATTATTGAAAGTCACTGATGTGATTTTTGATTCATTCTTTTTCTCTGTTAACTTTTTTTTTCGTTTTACCCTCCCGCCTATTCTTTTGCTTTCGATTTATAAAAAAAAAGCCGTAAAAGCTTCACGACCATCAGCATCACCAATAATGATAATAAAAAAAATGCCGTATTCTTTCAATATGTATGTGATCATGAAACTCCATAGAGTCTATTTTCTTTATTATCTTCAAATATTCATGCTTTCTAGGGGAATATAGTGGTCTCCCGTCACGTTTTGCACGGCTGAATTTCACAATATTTCTTCTTTTAGACTGTTTGTCAACCAAGGGTAGAGATTCCTGCCTACCTTCCTATTTAGACCATAGCAGAAGATAAGGATCCACGCTAATGACGAAAATGTGCGAAAATGAACGCATCAGGTTAAGCTCGAATTCGAACTCCTCTCGTCGATTCCAGTTTCCGTGCCAATAATCGTTACGCTGGCCGTCATCCTAATAATAATAATAATAATAATAATAATAACAATAATAATAATAATAATAATAATAATAATAATAACAATAATAATAATAATGATAATAATCAAAGCTAATCGCTCAGGCATCGTGATTAGAAAACGCAAAAACAAAATGTGCCTTCTTATTGATATGGTTGTCCTTGCAGACTGCAATGTATCTTTGAGGATCTTTAAAAAAAACTATCAAAATACAAGGACTTCGAAACTGAAATCTCAAACATGTGGAACACGAGGACATCAAAATTCCAATTGTAGTTGGAACCCTCGGATTGATTGCAAAAGCTTCCAATAGACTTATTGAAGGAATTCCTGGTAGCCCAAGCCTTAAAAATATTACAAAAAAACATTGGTCTTACAAGTACAACCCACACCTTATAGATGGCTTTATCTATGTAAAACACGTGGGGTTTGTTTTTCAAAAGTGCCATTTCCATTTCCAACCTTAGGTCTCTGGTCGGGGCACGGAAAGAAATGAGTATACACCAGAAAGCAAAGGAAATAAAAATAACAACAATAATAAAGCATTTAACTCATTCAAGATTGTCTTTTTGCGTGTCCCAAGACCGTTTAAAGGGGAGGATAAAAAGTAAAGAGGAGCCGAACTAATGTTAGATAAAGACAATAGGAAATGTGTTCTACGATACTGGTAATTGCCTTTCAGAAACTAAGTCAGGTATTCAGAGATAGAAAAATGCTGTAAGAAACAGAGTACTGAGTTGTTATGTAATATGTACTCTATTATATAGCAGTGTATTCGAGGCAGTCGCCTGGCAGATGAAGAAGAGGTATTAAGCGAAAGGGAATGTGGATTTATCGGTGAATACTGAGGATATCATGGTCAGAACATGTGATCAACAAGAAGATTTAAAGTGAAAAAAGGATCTACAACGAAACTGTTACTTAAAATCAGAAAAGGAACAGCTGAAATTACTTGGAAACCTAATGATTAAATAAGACTTGGAGAATTTACCACTCACAAGACATAGTGATTGCAGGAGAAAACATCTTGAAATTTGTCTGATTAGTTTGAGTGAATGGATTAAAGATCAAGGATGGAAAAGGGGTCATTGTTAATTAGAGCAACAAATAGGAAATTGTGAAGAGCCATGATTGTTCACGTACTGAAATGACATGGCGCCAAAAAAAGAAGATTTCTGTAAAAGTATCAATTTAAATTTGACTTGGAGAAGGACGGGATCCGCCAGGTGAACTTGCCCAAGACAGGCTGCGCATGGATGGAATACTTCTCCAGCTTTCAACCCACATATAGTGATTTCCCAAGCGTAGCTTAGATGTGGTACAAGGCCAAATGAAGGAGGCATCCAGTGAGGATCAGTCGTAATTGTTCTAGCGAGACAAGCTTGCTAACCATTACACCGCCTCGAGGTTGTCCCTTTCAACGCACATATATGTGGAGGGAATTGGCCAGGTCGTCAGCTGTGCAGCAATGATTGGGTTCTACTGCTTATGTGGCATGGTGCAGAGTCTTGTTGCAAGACACAGGTGTTTCCAGCATCCACCCTCTTGACACTTGATGTAGGCCGAGGCTCTCACCGACAAATTTGGGATTGATCAGAATGAGTTTTCCGAGCTGCCGTATCTTCATAATCACCATTAGATTCATTCAACTCTTTTCGAATCATCTGCGCCAAATACTCTGAAATGTTCATATTGGAGCTTCCGGTGAGAATACTGTTTCCAAATTTCTGGCGGAGTGAATTGCGTCATGGTGCTCTTTTTCTCACGGACGGTGCCCAACTGACCCTACTATACTATGCAATTGACATAATTAAAAACAAACAACACGCATGCGCGAAATTAGGATATAAATTGTCGACAATTTAACCATCTCGCCCTGTATATAGGGATTTTCCAAGCGTGGCTTAGATGTGGCATAAGGCCGGAAGAAGAAGGCACCCAGTGAGGAACGAACTCGATACTTAGTCGTAATTGTTCTAG
>CAHIKZ030000780.1:2770000-2815000 GCA_903632075.3 Acanthosepion pharaonis | reverse complement strand
ATATGAGGTTATTATGTTTGTATTTTCTACTAGTAATGATTCGGATGGAGCCAAGTAGGTTTGTGTGCCTATTTTAATGAGTTCTAATGGAGATGTGGTCGGAAAGGTGTAGCTTGTCAGTCATCTTTAACGAAACATGTATAAAAAACGGCTTGATGCCTAAATACACTATCTATCTATCTATCTATCTATCTATCTATCTATCTATCTATCTATCTATCCCAGTCTGTTCATTATCTATCTATCTATCTATCTATCTATCTATCTATCTATCTATCTATCTATCTCATTAAACATTCTTTGACACTGAGCATACTTCCCAACAGACATATATATATATATATATATATATATATATATATATATATATATATATATATATATATGTGTGTAAGCAAATATGTGGATATAGATCCGACGGTATGAAGAAAAATATATGGAAAAACAAAAATCCGAATATGCAAGTATGCTGTTTTAATGTTATTTCAATGTCGACGTCAGACGTTTCGGTCTAGTAGACCTTCTTCAATTTAAACAATGCTTTATTTGTACACATAACTAAATCTGATCATAATTTCGATTTTGATTCTGTGAAGATTTTAAAATATATTCATAATAAAAACCTTAGAGGCAGGCATAATATCTATCTCACGCACGGTGAATACTAGATCCGGCTTCTTTAATATTTCCCCTTTTCTAGCAAGATTAATGCTGGACAAACGTACTTATAAATTTTAGATTAAAATAAAATTCTTTTTCATTTAAAATATACTCTATTTTAGGAATACGTTTTCACAACATCGCCGACGTGACACCGACGTGATCATATTGCGAAACGGAACGCTGATCTTAAAAAATTCAGTTATTCTGTTTTGATTAGTCTTATGTCTATCGTCTTTTCATGTTGACTTCAATATTGTCTAATTTTAATTATGTTTTAATAACTATGTCCTGAAGAAGGTCTACTAGACCGAAACGTCTGACGTCGACATGGAAACAACATTAAAACAGCATTCTTGCATATTCGGATTTTTGTTTTTCCATATATTTTTCTTCATATATATATATATATATATATATATATATACCGAAAATGGAGTACGATTTTTCCAGATACAAGTTCTCCTATTTAACCCATATTTGGGAGGAGGATATGGATGCATACATTTCCAATTAAGTCTTTGCGCGTAAGTGAAAAATATCATTCCAAGCCGCTATTCTTTTCACCACCCGCACCTGCTGGTTTTTTGTTAATCCCGCAGAAGAAGATCAAAGGTACCTTATCTCTGACAGATATGTTCTAAACGACTCTTATGTGGCGTCGGCTATTGCCGAAATGCCGAAACTTTCGTCAGTTGCAATCGGTAACATGTACGTGTAATAACGCCCATGAAATAAGAAAGTAAAAAAAATCCAATCAGTATTAAATTTCCGATTCTAGGGTACGTCGAGATCGAACAAATTATCTGTCCATTTTATTCCATTCTGCATATCATTCCACGATGCTCTAAAAAGATGAATTGGAGTGTCGTTCGCTGGAGAATGACGAACAGATATCCCTCTATTTAATTTCAATAATTACGTCTGGAAACTTACCTACGCTATCTTTCTGCAGACAGAGCTCTTTCAGTTATAAAACTCCTAAGTTTAGCTCAGTGGTAAAAGATCGCACAATTTTAAGGATGAGCTATTCGGTAAAGATAAGCCTATGCTTATCTTTACTAATTAAAAGCGAAACGTCTTATCGGCGCGGTTTAGATTTTCCTACTTGGAGATTCAGTATTGAGAGATTAATTCAAATATGTCGTGAAATGCTAAAATCGATTGAAAGAATTCGTTGAACTCTCTGCACACACACACACACACACACACACACACACACAAAAAAAACACAAAAAAAAACAAAAAAAAAAAACAAAAAAAAAACATTTAGAATAGACTAGCATCTAGGTCCCATTCTTTTACCGTTGAAATAGTCAAATGTAACCGCTACTTCTACTCCGACAGCCTCTTTTCTCGAACTTTCCGCCTGTGGAATTCCCTTCTGTTTACTTACTACCCTGATAACTACAATCTTCAAAAATTTAAATGCAACGTTAATCGCCATATTCTGATGTCTTCAACCTCGTTCGTCTTTTATATTTTATTAACTCCCGCTATACACGGCTTTTTCTCTCACCTTCACTCTATGTAACCCCCCTGAGAACCAGAGGCATTTCCGCCTTGCTTGGGGTGAAATTCTTAAAAAAAATAAACAAAAAAACCCAAAAAAACAAAATAAAGTTTACCATAATTCACCAAATATAATTTATTTTAGCAAAGACGAAGGATGGTTTGAAATATGGCCAACAAATTTTCTGCGACTATTAACGGAATCTGAAAATAATGTTTTAGAATATAGTTTTTAACGAGGTGTTCGACCAACGATGTGCTTACGGCCACATCACGTTGAAACACCGGTTCCTGTACGATCGCCGAAGTTAAGCAACGTCGAACCTGGTCAGTATCTAGATGGTTGACCGCTTGAGAATAGCAGGTGTTGTAAATTATGGATGTGCTGGTGGTGTAATTCCTCGGTTGGTAATCACAGAACCGAGTTCTAATTCTACTTGGTTTCTTTATATTAACTTAAGCACAAATACCATTGAGAAAGGCATGAATCCACACCTTCCACCAGCTATGGTTTAATTAGTAAGACTTGTATCACTAAATCATTATTATTATCTCAAAAAAATTCTTACAATCTAAATATTTTTTTGACTTTAAATAACTAGTAAAAGGTTGATAAACCGTAGATAACAAATCAGTCAAATCAAATCTAGAATGTATTTGCAATGCTAAACTAAATACTATTTTGTGGTTATCTAAACTTATAGACATAAAATAGGATTCAGGTTAACTAAATGTTCATCTCATACAGTGGAATAAGGGCTAGGTTTGGGAAATCAGAGAGCTGGGTTCGAATTCAGGTCGAGTTTGTTACATTCATTTACGTGCAAATATACTTGGGAAAGATATGAACCCATCTCTGTTCCCCCAGCCATGGATAAATAGCAAGACAGACTGGGTCCTATAGCGTTTGGTAGCGAAAGGAGAAGGCTAATTCTGAATTCAAAACCTTCAACTATAAGATTAAATATCCTCACCAACACGCAGTTGGCCAAGTGTGGCGAGTAGGACTACATCCCAGAAAGCATGGTTAATCCGGGTGGATGGCTACACCCCTGAAGATATGGTCAATCAGGGTGGATGGCTACACTCCTGAAGATATGGTGCATCAGTGTGGATGGCTACACCCCTGAAGACATGGTCAGTCCGGCTGGATGGCTACACCCCTGAAGACATGGACCATCAGGATGGATGGCTATACACACTTGAAGACATGGACCATCAGGGTGGATGGTTACAACCTTGAAGACATGGTGCATCAGGGTGGATGGCTACACCCTTGGAGACATGGTCCATCAGGGTGGATAGCTACACCCTTGAATACATGGTCCATCAGGATGGATGGCTACACACTTGAAGACATGGTCTATCAGGGTGGATGGCTACACCCCTGAAGACATGGTCAATCCTGCTGGATGGCTACACCCCTGAAGAGATGGTCAGTCCGGCTGGATGGCTACACCCCTGAAGACATGGTCCATCAGGATGGATGGCTACACCCTTGACGACATGTTTGCGACGACTTGTTATCCCAACGATCGAACGGCTCAGTCTACTCAATTTCATCCACAAGTCTTGGATTAACATGTGGTATGATTTTCAGACATTCACCAGATTGATATTACCAAGATGTCCCTGACAAATCGACCATGCTGGGATTCGAAACCGGGGACCATGGTCAGAAAGAAAACGTTCTAAGCACCCAGCCACGCCCGTAGAAGTAGATATCTAGCTTAATAACCAGAAAGCGAAATTATAACCTTTGTCCATGAACAGAACTTCAAAAGTCACGTATTTAAATTATAGTAAATGAAATGACAAGAGGAACATTTAAGCCCTCAGCAGGTCGGTTTTCCGCTTGTAAAAATGAGAAAAAAAAAAGAATGAGGTAATATTTTTGTTGTCCTCAAAACCATGATTTGAATAATATCGCCAGGTCATTGGCGGTAAGAGATCACGAAACGAAATATATATATATATATATATATATATATATATATATATGTAAAGCGCAGGGTACATGTGTCTGTCCGTCCGTTTTTCGTTCTCGGTGAATCATAAACAACCTGAAATAACAAGTAGTAACTACTGTAGTTACACGCGATTAGAAATTAAATAATATATTTAAAGTTGAATTCAAATATTCAACAGTGTGAAAGTTTTAAAAAATAATTCATTTTTAAAAGTTTAATATTAATTTCGATTTTCGTCGCAATTGCATTTGATATCATCTAATTAAACTGTAATTAAAACTTTAATGGGATACGGTAAATTGCTGATATGTTTTTTTTTTTTTTTCTAGCATCCTTACTACTTATCTTATTTGAAATATTACATAGTTCTGGTTCCCTAATGTCTTTTAAGAGTGTCTCTATTTGAAGGGATCGTGAAAATGGTGATTTTAAGAGAAAAGAAAAATTGCGCGCAAAATAAATATAAATAAACGGCAGTTGCGTATACGAAGAAAGATTATGTCGAATTAAAGTATCGAATAAAGATAGAATAATTTTATTATTTCTAAATTCTTATAATTTTTACGTATATAGGACGTAAAAGCTAAAAGGCTGAAGGCCCCCATGCCCTCTGTGGCGGCTAGCTTAAAGACTGCCTGTAGGGCGGCTTCTAGGCTAGTATTGTAATAATTTGCAATTTTTCCATTACAAAGTGAATTTTCTTACTCATCAATATAATATTTTTTCTTTTTAAACAACTCTATATTATCAAGAAGTGCCTGACAAATAGGCTATGACGAGATTTGAAAGCGGGTCTTACAGACAGGAAGCAAAACAGTTCTAACGACTCTGCCAAGCATCCGTTCAAAGCAAATGCGAAGTAGATATCTTGCTAAAATCTCCTTATCTAGAAAGCGGAATTATGACCTTTGTTTATAATCATGACTTTAAAAAATATCACATATTTAAATTGTAGTACAAGAAATGAACGCAAGGAAGCCATTTAAGCCTTCGGTGGGCTGGTTTTCAACTTTTAAATATGAAATAAATAAAAGAAAAGAAAAAGAATTTAGATGTATTTTGTCTACGAAACCATGATTTGAATAATAATATCACCAGGTCATTCGAAGTAACAGATCACAGTACTGAATCTTATTTATTATAAAACGCAGATTGTGTGTGTGTGTGTGTGTGTACGTTTATATATTGGATCGTATTTCCTACATTTTTCAACCGATTTCAACAAAACTTCACAGGACTGCGCAAAATTATCTTGCGGTGGTTCTGACAGCGCCAAAAATCGGAAAAAACATACTTGTTTTTGCACGAAATCAATTTGAAAACACGATAAAACACGATTCTGTCGCCAGAATGAAAGGAGGACAACTCATATCGAGTTATACTTATTATAAACCCCAGGTTGTGTGTGTGTGTGTGTGTGTGTGTGTGTGTGTGTGTGTGTTTATATATGGGATCGGATTTCCTACATTTTTCAACCGATTTCAACAAAACTTCACTTTTTTTTGACAGGTAGTGTTTCTTATTGTCTTGCACACTTTTTTCTTTATTTTTACATTCAGAATGCTTTAAAAATTCCATTTACAAGACAATTGTTTATAATAAAAATTCTATTCAATCGATAGACTCATAACGATTGAAAACAATGTTTTGTTTGAGTTTGGTTTTGACTAATTCAAAAAAAAAAAACAAAAAAAAACTAATTAAGACATGTGTGTCCGTCAACCTTAAACAATAATCTGTGTCAATTTTATTTTTCAGTCTTTATGATGGTCGATACTTGATCTATCTCTTACTGTTACATCCCCGGGCAACGCCGGGCTCTCCTGCTAGTATATAATATATATTGTAATAACTTGCATTTCAGACTGAATTCTCTTACACATGACCTTTTTTTTAAGGCAATTCTTTATCTTTTTGTGTGTCCAAATCATACAGACAGTATGGACTGCTGCCTAAAAGCTCCAAGACAAGAGGGGAATCCCAAGATCTCTCGTTTTGGGTCCCTGATAAGTCTAAAAACATAAAATAAAGATATCAACAGAGATGTGTTTATTTTCAGATTGAACTGATTTGAAATAATTTAGAGTATTTGCTAATGAAATAAAATTGGATGAGTTTTAAAATACTTAAAGTATTTCATGTTTTACATACAAAAAAGCATAATCTAAAAATTTTGCTTTTTTTTTTTTATAGATACAGGGTGCATACGTAATGAAAGGGCGCCAAAATTTTATTAACTCATTGGCCTCTTAAGTCCTAAAAGCTGAGCTGCATACAGACATCAAAACTATGTATATAACAGAAATCTACGCCATTTAACCGTAGGGACATTGGTAGCTTCAAAGGCATAATTTAGATATGGCGGAAAGCCAAAAGGACTGAACACGCAGTGAGGATCGAACTCACTATTAAAACGCTATTGATTTAATGAGACAAGCTTGCTAACCATTACACCACATGGAAGTGTCCAAGGACAAGCATATTGAGTTGCAAAAGACTGTCATTAAAAAAAAATTAAAATTTGAAAATTTATCGGATCAATAAACTCTTCAACGCCGTGACAATCGAAGTTACGCTTGTTTCATTTGTTCTTTTTTTTGTTCCCATTAAAATGAATACGTAGGAATTAATTATTATTGCATTAATTGTTATATTAATCCATCCTATTACTGATGCTTTCTATTATGATTCATTTGGTCGACAAAAGCCTTCGACCTTGAACACACTACGGCGTTCGTCATTCATTGAGGTCCCCCCTGCCTAAAATACTTCGGTCATAAAAGCCAATATGACAACGCCGCATACAACCTGTGTTTGCAAAATCAGATTTTCATCTTATTGTTCAACGCACACACACGCACGCACGTACGCGAATATACAAACGCACATACAAACGCCAACATGTACAGCCATATATAGACACGCGCATAGAAAATCCCACACGCGTACACAAACGCTTACATGGATGTACGAATGCACACACGCACATACAAACGCCCACACATACACATACAAACGCTCACACGCAATTAAAAAACGATCACACGAAAGACACATACAAACACGCATATACAGATCCTCACACGCACATACAAACGCCTACACGCATATACAAATGCACATTCGCACATACGAACGCCCACACGCACATAAAAACGCTCACGCGCACATAAATACGCCAACACACACAGATACATATAGACACGTACATACAAATCCCCATACACACATAAAAACACCCACACGCACATTTAAATGCTCACACACACTGAAACACACAGACACGCAATAAAAAGCCCACACGCACATATGAATGTCCACATACACATACAAATGCCAACACGTACAGACACACACAGACACGCACTTAAAAACGCCTGTTCTTACATTCATATCACATACCTCATTCAGTAACACTCTACCTTGATGGACTCTTGAAACTTGTATTGGGTGACCATTGATAAAAATATCGTTCTGTCGTATTTACCTATATTTTCAACTCATATATATGTATTTTTCTCAGTTAAGCCCAATATTCAGCAGGTAACAGCAAAACTGTCCAAATCGTGTAACAGCATAATTGTTCTTTTCGCAAAATTTTTAATATCTAAAAACACTAAACTAATTGAGAAATTTTTCCAGGTATTCAGATAAGACATTTAGACATCATTTGTCGCAAGAATCACTGAAAAAACCTTTGAGTTATTCAGCTAGAAAGAGAAGAGCTTAAAATCATTTTGTGTCATTACCACTGTCTTCCCAACTAAGCAATGGTAAGAGGAAAAAAATCATTGAGGTCTTCAGTAATGGTAGCAACATTCATTCTCTGGCTTCCATCTTCAAGGTCCATTCAAGAACCATCAAGAGAACGGTGAATAAGTTTTAAAAAGAGGAAAATGTAGAGAGGAAAATTGGATCCGGAGGTCACAACAGCATGAGGGATCATCATTTCAACTTAGAGCTAATAGGATCAATTAAAGATGATCCAACTCAATCTATAAGACGTTTGGTACATGAAAGAGGAGTTTCAGATATGACAGTCCAAATATTAATGAAAGAAAGACTTGAAAATGAAATTTTATTTGAAACTTGTGAGGCACTTGTTACTCCAGAACAGAATGATAATCTTGAATAAGTTGAAAAATGAACCTCTAATATATATATATATATATATATATATATATATATATATATATTTCAATATATTTAGATTTCAACTTCATGATCTTTCGATCCATAGCTAGGATTAATTAATGATGAAGATATCATTTTCGTTTATGATCGATTTCATCACGATTCTTCTATTAAGCGTGGTGAGTAATTATACATTCTTTTACATAGTCTTCTTATAGCAGAGTCCAGTAGTGTTATAAAGACCTCTGAGAATTCCAGTAAGACATCTTTAATCATTTCTAAGATACAACGGTTCAAATCTTAATCTAAATAAAATGGACAATTTTGGTTTTACAAGGTTTGGACTATTTTGCTGTTACGCCCAGTTTACACACACACACACACACACACACACACACACACACACACACACACACACACACATCCATATATATATATATATATATATATATATATATATATATATATTTTTCTCACTTACGCACAAAAGATCGAAACGAATAGTAACCAGTGAAACTACGCTATAATATAATAATAATAATGGGTTCTTACGTTTCCTTTCTCATCATGCTTCCAAAGCGAAGCAACTTAACGGACAAATAATCTGCCATGCAAAATAAAATTTGACACTGCGTATGATTCAAGCAGACATAAGATTTTCATTTCACCCAGCCTGACCATGTATACTGGCGTGAAGATTCCCAGCCGACCATAGGTAATCGACAGCTTATTAGGCGTGCACATCTATCATCTGCTTGCATATGTAAGATTGATTTCACGTTTAGTTAGTGGCTAACCAGCTGTTTTGCTGACAGTATTATATCATGAACAGTCTATTCTCTAACGTCTTCCTCTACACGCTAAAGACTAAACAGCAATCTTGTGAAATGGAGCATGCGCAGTAGGGAAATCTCCCACAGTGGCAGTCCGGATGGTACTGTTCACCTTTAAGCCAACGTTAGAGAGATGTTGGATGTATTTCGAGATTTATAGCTTAATTATTATTATTATTTTTTCTTTTATTGGGGGGAAACTAGTTTGTTTTGTGAAGGTTGTGTATTTTTACTTGAAGAGAGGATATCCGAGAAGCTTTACGAGGAGACGATTTGTAGTAAAGAGAATTGAGTGTTTACGAGTGTGTTTTTGCGTGCATTTGAATTAAAGAAAAAAAAAAAACTAAAACAAAAACAAAAACGGAAGATAAGTAGAGAAAGATGGTGAGTAGTGACGGAGAGAAAAAAAAATCACGAAAAAACACAATAAGGAAAATTATGTGTAAATAAAAAATAGATGAGTCTATCCTAAAAATGATAGAACAAAAGAATAATATATGTATCCCCTAAATCTCCACGCGCCAAATCCTGTAAACCGCTTCAGCAGGGGGGGGGGTAAATCACGTGAAAATACCATGGAAAGGCGCTGCACTTTTCTGTATACTGGTATTACCGGAGAGGTATGACTCTGTGGTAATAAAACCTGAAGGGTATTGTTCATTGTGTTCGTCGCAAATATTTGCAACAACTCCTTGTTATCAGCACTTCCAATAGGTGTGGCTGGTTCTACACAAGCCATCACCACTCTAAACAAAACTTTTGTGTGGATAGTCTGCAGTTCAGTTCTCTGTTCCTTCATAGCTATTCCACTTGAGCACCAGGTCCACTGGTGATAGAGTTAAGGCGACGGGGACACTCATACGTCGAAAACGACAAGAGAGTCCATCATATATATATATATATATATATATATATAAAAAGTTGCAAATTAAAAAAAATAATAATGTTTTTTTATGAAAGTATTTATTTATTTGTATATATATTTGATATTTCAGATTGGCCTCAATCTTTCTTCAGAAATAACTGTTTGTTTACAAGCAGCGTCCGTCGCGAGACGCGGACGTCACGTGATATGGAACGCCACTGTGTTCGAATATTCCTAACGTAAATCTAACTGTAATAATATTTTAGATGTTGTTTTAAAAAATAAAACAATTTTTTTAACTATATCTAAAAAAATGTTTAACTATTGAAATATTTATAAAGATTTAAAATACCCAAGTCTTTATTTAACCCTAGTTTATATGTATTTAATTTTATATATATATATATATATATATATATATATATATATATATATAAGTTTACTAATTCCTCGTAGTAAGACAGTATATGTATGGAGGGGAAATATACGCATGCATATATACACGCATGCTGACAGAAACGCACCAAAATGGAAACAGATCCAAGAACACATAGGGGTCAGTAAAACATTAAAAGATAAAATGCCGATAAGTAATTCATCATTTCTCTTGGACCAACCTTAGTTGTTTTATGACCTTCGCGCAGAACTCTTCATTGCCAATTGAAGAAAGAAATTCGGATTACCAACACACAAACATAGAATGTCTCATATCGAGAATATTTAACATTGAACATAAGGAAAAATTATATATATATATATATATATATATATATATATATATATAATAATAATAATAATAATAATAATAATAAGGCTTAAACACTAATATTCCATGGTTTGTAATTTATTCCATTGAATCGTAAATCCGATCCAATTCATCAGACCTAGAAATTCAAAAAGAAAACAGAAAAAATCAACTCTGAAAATTAGTTACTCATGCGTTAGAAATATGGAGAAAATCATATCTTCCCATAATTGCAGAATACTTAGAAATTACCATAGTAATGAAACTCAATCTAGTAACCCCCACCTGCAATTGTAGGAATAAAGATCATTGTCCAGTCGGGGGTAAATGTAAGTATGAAAATGTAGTATACGGGGCAACAATGTTTCCGACAAAAAAAGATATATAGGTATATCCGCCGGTGATTGGAAGCAGCGTCTATACAACCATAGACCCTCATTTAGATATAGATGCCACAGCAGTCAAACGTTCTTATATTACCACTAATATTAGCTATATATATATATATATATATATATATATATATATATATAGATATATATATGGAGCGAGGCAGCCCGAGTCGGTGTAATGGTTAATATGCTTATACCGCTAGAAAAATTACGACTGAGTATCGAGTTCGAGTCTTACTGGGTGCTCCATACTTTCGGCCCTGTGCCACATCTAAGCTACGTTTGAAAAATCCTTATATGCAGGGCACGATGGGGAAATTGTTGCCATTTTATATTCTAAATTCGTGTATGTTTCTTTTTAATTTTGTCATTTGCACAGTATAGTAGGGTCAGTTGGGCACCGTCTGTGAGAAAAAGAGCACCATGACGCAATTCGCCCTGCCAGGAATTTGGAAATGGCATTCGCGCCGGAAGCTCTAATATAAACATTTCAGAGTGTTTGTGTGTCAATCTGAGGACAGTGTAGAGGATTCGGAAAAAGTTGGATGAATCTAGTAGTGGTTATGAAGAGACGGTAGCTCGGAAAACTCACTCTGATCAATCCCAAATTTGTTGGTGAGAGCCTCAGCCTATATCAAGTGTCTTGAAATGGTAGTGCTCCCCTGGGTCAAGATGGTGGATGCTGGAAGTCCCTATGTCTTGAAACAAGACTCTGCACCATGCCATACAAGCAGGGGAACCCAGTCATGGCTTTCAGACAATTTCTGTGTCCACATCGAGCCTTACATCTGGCCACCTACCTCCTTTGAGTGAAATGCCCTTGATATTATGTTTGGAGTCCAGTTGAGGAAGAGATCAACTAAACTCCTTGTAACACCCAAGACGAACTGAAGGCAAGGATTATGGCTGCATTCACCAACTTAAACAAGGAAAACCTACAGAAGAGTTGCAGGAGATTCCGAAGTCTGGAGGCTGTGGCTGAAGCCAATGATATATTTTTGTGTCATTTTTGTAAATATATCTGTTAAAATGAAGTGTCAGTGTCATTTTCATTTTTATGTAATTTAGACGACATTTTATCCATCGCACATTATATATATATATATATATATATATATATATATATATATATGCAATATATTTCCGTATTTCAAATATATATGACGGGAAGAGGAGAGCCAGGAAGGAAGGCAAAGAAAAAAAAAAGATAAGGAGGAGAGAAGTAGAGAAAGATCGATGGTGTGGAGAAAGATAAAAATCAAGAAAAGAAAAATACAAAACGGTAAACTGAATACGACTGTGGATAGAGGCTAAAAATTATAGGACAAAAGAATAAAAAATATCATACGATACGCATATATATCTATATCTATCTATATATCTATCTATCTATCTATCTATCTATCTAATAAAAATATAGTTTTGTGGTGTGTTCTATGTTAGTGGTTTAAATTGTTAAATATCAGTGATAGAGCGTTTGCAAATATAAAAGTAGACATTGAAGTCAACACTCAGAGGCGAGAGCCTGCAAAACACAAAGCTATATTTTACCACGCACACACACCCACCCACATACATAAATACATACATACATACACACACACACACACACACACACACACATATATATATGTTATAAATTAATTGATTTAAAATATGTTTTTTTTCGCTACACAGTTCTAACCATGTTTCAAAAAATGGAAGCTAAAAGCTTCGAATTTAATTTTGTAATTAAATTAAAGACATTATTTCCATTTCATCATCAAGCGAGGATGAAATGGAACTAATATCTTTAATTTAATTTAATTACAAAATTAAATTCGAAGCTTTTAGCTTCCATTTTTGAAACATGGTTAGAACAGTGTAGCGAAAAATATTTTAAATCGATTAATTTATAATATTAGTGCTCTGTAAATTTACATTGAGCACTATTTTGTAAGAATAAAAATAACTATAAGATCACCGGATTATATATCTTATTGTTCTTTATATATATATATTGCGTATTTTATATATATATTTTCTATATTTCCATGGCGGACTGACTTGTGAGTGTATATGCTAGATAGGGACGTATAGACAGACGGGAGGAGAGAGAAGAAAGGAAGAAACATGAAGAAGGAGTCTGGATGGAAGTCAAATATACAAAGATAAAAAGATGTGGATGCTAGAGAAGAGTGAAGAAGGGAGAAAAAAAAAGAAAGATAGTCATACGTGAGATAAGAGCTGTAACAGGTAAGATAGGACAAGGGAGAGAAAAATTAGGCGAACAGAGAAAGGGAGGAGGAAGAGTGCTAGATAGATAGATAGATAGATCGTGAGAGAGGGCACAACTACATCTGACTTAGAAGAACATATGTGTATTCTACAGACTATTGCAATTGCCCTACCCTACATTTTTTATGGTCGTTGTTTTTCTCTTTTGTAAAACCTCTCTCTCTAGATTTTTCACTCTACGCTTTCTGACGTGTTCGTTTGAGTTGCAGAGTGCGATTATGAAGAATGCGGCTAAGCTGATGATGGCGATCCCAAAAGAGGATTTTACAGATTATTTTGTAAAGTCCCAAGGAGTGCATTTGTGTAGTGAACTATAAGCACCGCTGTCCGAATTACGTTACTTTTCATTTACACTTAATGGCTGAATCATTTCCAGACAGATGTCGAACACCAGAGGATGACGTCAGTCAACAGGAACATCAGTTTAGCAACGAATTTCCTCACGCCATAGTCAAAGAGCGGGTATCTTTAAATTGGAGCAAATGCAACCGAAAGCTTAAAATATAACATAAATATTCCGGTGACTGACTGACTGACTGACTGACTGACTATCTATCTATCTATCTATCTATCTATCTATCTGTTCATTATATTCCTCGTTTTCTTTCTATCATACACTTTTTCTTTCTTTCTTTCTTTCTTTCTTTCTTTCTTTCTAACGTACTCCTTTTCTATTTTATCTTGCTACTTTTATTGTAATCTATCTCATTAATTTTCTTTCTATCGTATTCATTTTTCCTTTGTTTCTTTCTCTTTTTACTGCTATCTTAGTCTTCTTCTTTCTATCTTCCACTTTGTCTGTCTTTCTTTCTTGCTTTCTTTCTTTATCTTTTTCTAACTTTATCTTTTTTTCATATCTGTCTTACACTTCTTTCTTTCTTTTTTCCAACTTACTCGTTATCTTACTCTCCGTCTTTCTTTCTTTCTTTGTTTTTACTCTTTTCTTTTTTCGTTCTTTTTCTTTCTTTCTTTCTTTCTTTCTTTCTTTCTTTCTTTCTTTCTAATTTACTCCCTTTTCTTTCTATCTTATTCTTTTTTCTTTATTTATTTCTAACTTACCCCATTTATTGCTTTCTTACACTTTTCTTTCTTTCTTTCTTTCTTTCTTTCTTTCTTTCTTTCTTTTTTTCTAATGTACTCCTTTTCTTTCTCTCTTAATATTTTTATTGTAATCTGTCTCATTAATTTTCTTTCTATCTTATTCATTTTTCCTTTGTTTCTTTCTCTTTTTACTGCTATCTTAGTCTTCTTTTTATCTTCCACTTTGTCTGTCTTTCTTTCTTGCTTTCTTTCTTTATCTTTTTCTAACTTTATCTTCTCTTTCATATCTATCTTACACCTTTTCTTTCTTTTTTCCAACTTACTCGTTATCTTTCTTTCTTTTTCTTTTTTTTTTCCAACTTACTCGTTATCTTTCTTTCTTTCTTTTTTTCTTTCTTTCTTTTTTTCTTTCTTTCTTTCTTTCTTTCTTTCTTTTTTTTTTCTTTGTTTCTTTGTTTGTTTCTTTCTTTCTTTGTGTAAGGAAGGAATAAAAGTTATTGGTCGAATCAATTTCAAATTCTGACCCAATAGCAAATTTGATAAAATATTTTCTTGGTCACACTGACAACTTTATACCACACATCCTATATATATATGTGTGTGTGTGTGTGTGTGTTGTGCACTTTTGAAGATTGCGTGATGAAATATCTTTATATTGTCTTTTGTATGTTGAGAAGCAAGTTTTGGGATTTTCTATTGATTGCCACTGTATAGTAACATTACTCTAGAGATTAACAGACCTCACATCTTCCAAGACAATGGCGCACCAAGGGAAGATTTAAAAGCAGGAAACGATCTAAACGAACGCATTTCTGATGTTCTCATTTTTTTGCGGATTCTCTTGCCATTCATGAGAGCTAAAGGAATATGTTTTCTGTGCAGATTCGATCTTAAACTACAAAACAACGCATATTCAATAATTTCATTATAGAACGATTCCATTAATGTATGAAAAACCTCACTTCAATCAACCTATTCCTCTGTGTGGTTGTGCGTGTCGTCGCATCCGTGTATGCGCTGCCTTTGTTTTACAAGCTGAGAAATACGATAAATATTCCTGTAAATAATAATAATAATAATAATAATAATAATAATAATAATAGTATTCATATTTTAAGGGTTCTTCTATGATTTTACTGAATTTTATACCCGTGACATAATTTCTTGTTTTTCAGACTCTGCAATTAATCGGATTACACATTAAATTTTCGTAAATATTATCTGTGCATACGCCTACACATTCTAATGAAAGTTTAAACTAATATAGACGAATGCTGAACTGCTATGTGACATCTGTCGTTCTTTACGGTAGCGAATGTTGGACGATTTCCTCAAAGATGAAAAAGAGACTCGAAGCGACAGAGATGTGGTTCTACAGAAGGATGCTAAAGATATCATGGACCGAGCGTTTGAACAACGATGAGGTCTTAGAGAGGATACAAATAAGGAGGAGGCTTATAATTAACATCAGGAAGAGGCAGCTGAAGTTTCTGGGACATTTATTGAGGAAAGAGGGCCTGGAGAATCTGATACTCACGGGTCGAATAGCGGGAAAGAGAGACAAGGGAAAACAACGCATGACATAACTAGCGGGCTTAAGAAAGTGGATGATAGAACGTGGTTTGGGGTAGGTAGCAGAGGTAAGGAAATTGTTGAGAGCTGCAAGGGATAGAGGAAGAGGTGGAGAGCCATGATCGCCTACGTCCTGAAAGGACACGGCGCATAAAATGAAAGAAGACAATCGTACGACATCATAAAATTTAGTAACATGATACAGAGGATGTTATTAGGTTGGTGCAAAAATAATGTCGTTTTTGACATTCAACTTAACGTCAAAAACGACATTATTTTTGCACCAACCCAATAGTTACATATCCAACCAAATGTACTAACAATCAGGATCGGATGGGTTGCAGTCTCTTGGTGTTTCAGGTTGAAATTTAGAGGCAACTCTTAAAAGATAGAAGCAGATCCAAACAACAAAAACAACAACAATAATAATAATAATAATAATAATAATAATAATATGAACATTTGTGGAAAGTCACTTTTGCCATGTTCGAACTTGTAAGAAATGGTAAATGTACCATTTTGAAGGATACTTTTCCTGTAGTTTGATATGATTCTAAATTCTTTTGACTCAAGTTAATTCTTTCCTTTTCAGTTCCCTTTACTCTTTCCCTTATTTTTTGGTTGTTTTAACTTATATTTCAATTTTTCCGCCCCCTCCCCGACCTTAAGCGGACATCCGTGTCCATTTTTCACTTTTTTAAAAAATTTTTTCTCTTATCTTAGGCATCCCATATCTCTGTCGGTGCGTGTATGTGTACATGTTTACCAATCTACTCTCTCTCTCTCCCTTGTATGTGTATATATATATATATATATATATATATATATATATATATATATATATATATATATATATATACGTATATTATGTTACATGTATGTATCGGCATTGACAGGGGATCATATTGTATTATTTTTCTATTTTTTTATTCTTATTTTTTTTTATTTTGTTTTCATGGCTACAGGTGTGATTTTCCTACAATGCTCTGCTCTTTGACTATCATGTCTTTGAGTGAAAATTTTAAAATATATCTTTTAGCGGCTAGTAGGTTGAGAGACGACCGGAAAAGTATAACTTTTATTCCCTTGCTTCTACCCCTTTGTTGAATGAATTCTTTGATATTCCCCCCTACCAATCTGTAGTGTAAGTCCAGCCTACCCCATAAAATTTGATAAGTATCTGTCGTTGGCGACGGAAAACTGAACATTTGTGGAAGGTCACTTTTGCCATGCTCCGAACTTGTAAGAAATGGTAAATGTACCATTTTTGAATGATACATTTCCTGTAGTTTGATATGATTCAAAATCCTTTTGACTCAAGTTAATTCTTTCCTTTTCAGTTCCCTTTTCTCTTTCCCTTTTTTTTATGTCTATATACTAAAATCTGATTATCCCCCTTGGAGTGGTCACTCCGTGTTATACCAAATTAAAACTTAGTATCGTCTACCCCACTGAATACCATACACTCTTATGAACTATTCTACCTTCGTTATATTAATAAAACCACAGTCTCATTGTTTGAGCGTGGTCTTGGATCTTCTTCGAGACTCGCCCTATAGCTGGTAACCTGAACATAATTACCCCTTGTCTGTCAAGGTTAAAACGCATCTCTACCAATTTCAATGAATACGAATAATATTTCATACCGGATCGACTGTCAACCGGGACAACAAGGGCCGCGTCCCTCAGAGAGGAACCATTCTGAGGACGAAAAGTCTGTCACTGGAACAAACTCTTCCACACACGAAGAGACACTAGGTCACCAAACCCGGATTATTGCCAACCTTGGACCAAGTGACTCAATACCAAATCGACTAATAAAAAGTAAACGAACGAAATGGAGCCGCGAAGAGTATAGACAAGTCATGATATCCTTCTTCACTGCACTCGAAAACCCAGCAAAGAACACCACCAATCAAACATACCAAATATGGAGAAGTACGGTGGTGACCTAACCTCAATCCAAACATGCTTGCCAATGTCCGTAGGGACATCATGCGAAACAACAGACTGTCAAAAGGCAGAAATAGATAAGATAAAATTAGATATAAGACAAAATACTATGACCCATCACTCAAACTCTATTCAGACGAATGTAGAAATAAGGAATGCAACAGAGGATGAGGTGGACGCTAAAGCGAATGAAATACGAAATAATCTCCCAGGAAATGAAACCCAAGACTCTACCTTAAACACAACCTGCAGTTATCCAGAAAATGTACCTGGAGTCATCTTCAGTGACAATAAGTTAGAATTCCTTGAAGACCACGAAGCTGAAATCACCGAAGCGAAAAATGACGTCATCCAAGTACTCAGCAGAGTAACTTTCATACAATTGTCAAACAGAGACCAGCTCCCGAAAATCCATATGACGAATTTCAACAAGCACATCGTGAAAATATACAATGCTGCCCTGGAAACACTGTTAACAGATAAACCACCGGGAAATATCACATATACGCAACAGCTTTAGCAGCGACTCGGAAGCTTGGGGTCAAGACAATAAATAAAATTAACAGACACAGAGAACCAGCTTGGAAAACCAAACTGATTCGAGAAATAAAACAAATCAGATGTCAGCTTTCTATATTAGATGAGCTCACCAGAAATCCTAATATTTCCACACGTAAATGCAAAAAGATCAAGCGGAAATATAACATTAAATCCCTAATTGATATTCCATCAATCAAGGAAATGCTGAAGCAGAAACTTCATCTAAAGGCGCAGAGAACAAGACGATACGAAAAACGTTGTAAGTTCTATCGCCAAAATAAAATATTCCGAACTGATCTTAGAAATTTTACAGGGAAATTGGAAAAACACCTATATATGTCGAAAGGCCACCATCGATTGATAATATACAGACATTTTGGGAAAATATTTGGAGCAGCCCATAGGAATATAACCCAAATGCAGAATGGATACGGCGTGAAGAAGAACGACTGCTGGATACACCTCTGCAAGAATGGGAAAATATATCCACAGATGATGTTAGGCAAGCTCTAACGAAATCCCAAAAATGGAAATCCCTAGGAAATGACAAGTTGCCCAATTTCTGGCTGTATCATCTCTCATCTACGCATGAAATTCTTGCAAAAACATTATCAACGCTTGTAAATAATCCCAATAAAATCCTGGAATGGATTACTGAAGGTATGACACACCTCATACCAAAAACAACTGAAACAGACGACCCGAAAAATTATAGACCGATAACATGTCTCTCCACAACGTATAAGTTGATCACGTCTGTATTTACGAACCGTACTTATTCCTTTTTCGAAACAAACAGCATTCTCCCGATGGAACAGAAAGGATGCAGAAGAGGTTCATATGGCTGCAAAGATCAACTTCTGATAAATAAAATGATCCTGGAAAATTGCAGAAGACGACGCAGAAATCTTAGTGCAGCGTGGATTGATTATCGTAAAGCCTTTGATAGTGTTCCACATTCTTGGATCCTTAAGACTTTGGAAATGTACGAAGTCTCCCCTGTGGTATTAAATTTCCTTAAGCACAGCATGGGAATGTGGAACACCAAACTATACCTTAGTCAGAACGGGGCCATTGCCATATCCAACCGTCTGAATATTTGACGTGGAATCTTTCAAGGAGATTCTCTGTCACCCCTTCTGTTTTGTTTATCCTTAATCCCTCTTACACATGAACTGAACAACAGTAGTTATGGTTACAAAATAAATAAGAAAATATTCAATCACCTACTCTACATGGATGATCTCAAGCTCTTTGCCAAAGACGACAATGAGTTGAAAGGCCTCCTCAATATTGTAAAATAATTCAGTGACGACATAGGTATGGACTTCGGATTAGATAAATGTGCAAAAGTAACATTCAAGAAAGTTAGAATTACAGAAACACCCTTAATAGATTGAGGTTTGTCACAAACATTAGGGAATTGGAGCATGATGAAGCTTATAAGTACCTAGGAATTAGCGAAGAAGATGGCATACAACACCCCCAAATGAAGGAAAAAAATAAGAAAAGAGTACTACAGGCGTGTACGTCTGGTACTAAATACTGAGCTAAACTCAAAAAACAGAATATCAGCCATAAACACATTGGCTGTCCCTGTGGTGCAATACAGCTTTAATGTCCTTAACTGAACCATAGCTGAAATTAAGCGAATGGACGCCAAAACGAGAAAGCTTCTCACTTGCTATCGCATGCATCATCCCAAAGCTGATGTTGATCGTCTGTATGTGCCCAGATCCGAAGGAGGCAGAGGATTAGTTCAACTAGAACTGTCCTACAAAATTACAACAATTGGCCTCCACTGATACTTGGAAACTACAGAAGACTAGATGATGGTATGCGTCAAGGAACATGAAAGTAGTAAGCGTCTTTACTCCGTAATGAAAGAAGCCAACAAATTCAAAATGGAGTTTCAAATGGGCGTAGAGATGCAACTACAGCACAATACACAGGCTGAAACTGCAAAAATACCTAAAAAAAGACAGCAAAGACGAATGCAAATCGACCAGATACAGAAGCGATGGCAAGATAAACCGCTTCATGGCCAATACTCTGCCCGTACCAAACAAGCTGACGTAGACAAAACCCGTACACATCAGTGGCTACGTAGTGCAGGGTTGAAAGCGGAAACTGAAGGTTTTATCCTTGCTGCACAGAACCAATGCTTGCTAACTAGGAATTATCAAGCACATATACTAAAATATTGTGTCAGCCCAAAAATGCAGATTCTGTGATAAATATCCAGAAACGATTGATCATCTTGTATCAGGTTGCACGATGTTGGCACCCACTGAATATAAAACCTGACATGACAGAGGGCCAATATCTGCACTGGAAAATCTGCAACTTCTACGGGAAGGAAATGGAAAGAAACTGGTATGAACACCACCCAGACCCGGTTACGGAGATAGGACCTGTTACAATTCTATGGGACTACACAATACACACTGACAGAACAATCAAGGCCAACCGCCCAGATATTGTTATTAAAGACCACAAACAAAAACCGGTGCCTCCTTATGGTTATGCCGGCCCTGCTGACTGCAATGTATCTTTGAAGAATTTTCAAAAGTTGTCAAAATACAAGGTCCTTGAAATAGAAATCTCGAAAATGTGGCATATAGGAACATCAACAATCCCTGTTATAGTTGGAGCCCTAGGACTGTTTGGAAAAGATTGCAGTAGACTAATTGAAGGGATTCTTGGAAGTCCATGCCTCAAGGAGATACAAAAAATTGTTCTGACAAGTACAGCCCACACTTTACGAAGGGCCTTATCTATGTATTTTTTTTTGTCAGTGGAAAGTGTCATGACGCCATTCCCCCCTCTACCTTCCTGTTGTCTGTTTCTTTCACTGAAAACCAAACAGCGTCTCTTATATGTCTTTTCCGTCTTTCCTCGCGATTTCAGGTACTGGCAACACGTAGTGTACATACTCTAAGGCACTAAGAAATAATAATAATAATAATAATATGTACTTTATCTCTGTAAAATGTGTGTGATCTTAGGTTTTTTTTTCTAAAATGATCAATTGATAATGATATGAAGCCATTTCTAATCTTAGATCTCTGGTTGGAAGCCGGAAAGAAATTTGTATACAACAGAAATCACAGGAAATAATAATAATAATAATAATAATAATAATAATAATAATGGTTAAGCGAAAAACGCGATTTAAGAAATGAAATGAAAAGGAAAAATCAGTGTTTGACAATGTTAAACAATATTTCGACAGTATGTCTTTTTTCTTCAAGTTATATTTTAAAAAATGATATTTTCAAGTATATTCGTACGCAAAAAAACCCAAACATTTTTCGACATATTTCGACAGTATCCCTATCTTTAAGTTATATATGAAAAAAACATTTTTAAATATAAGAAGGCATAGTGTAGAAATACTGTTTGACATTGTCAAACATTGTTTTTCTTTTCTTTTTCTTAAATCGCGCTCGTCTCTTTACTCATTTCTAATTGTAATGGAAATATCAGCCGTTTCCTTATAAGGAAATATTCGACATTCATTGACCGAACAGTTAGTGTCGGTTGAAATTTATGAAATGTTTCTCTTAAAATATTTTTTTTACGAAAAAAAGGGTTCACAAGTCTCGTTGCTGTTACTTATCTTGCCAGTATTGATGAGGGTTTCCTTTCTAACCTTTTATTTGGGATAGTGCAATGGGACCTTACCCATAATGGACTATTCCATACGTAATAAATACTGCGCCTCAAGAGGAAGCAGGGAGTTCAGCCCGAAGTCGGGCTGACCGGCTGATCGGTTGAACTCTCTGCCTTCGAGCTGGGAGGAACCCGAACGAGGCTACGCCGAAGGGCGGGGTCACTTTCGGGGAGGTAAACCGACGCTGAACCCGTTTATACGGGTTCAAAGGGCAAATGTTTGGCTGAGCCCACAGGCTCGGAGATCCCACGTTAAACCTGCCTTGTGCCACACAATGTCCTCGTTGGGGGGGGGGTGACTAAATACCGTTCAGCCCGAAGTCGGGCGACCGGCTGATCGGTTGAACTCTCTGCCTTCGGGCGGGGAGGAACCCGAACGAGTCTACGCCGAAGGGCGGAGTCTCTTTCGGGGAGGTAAACCGACCCTGAACCCGTTTATATGGGTTCAGAGGGCATATTTTTGGCCGAGCACACGGGCTCGGAGATCCCACATTAAACCTGTCTTGTTCCACATGATGCCCTCGTGGGGTGGGGTGACTAAATACCGTTCAATCTGAAGTCTGGGGTAAGGTCCGTCAGGAGTCTTGTCAGTCAGTTAGAGGGAGCGAGTCAGTCAGTCGAGTCAGAGGCAATCCGAAACAGAGTCGCGTTCAGACAATTACTACTAAACCTGATTGTTCGTACTAACACTTTCTACTGTATATATTCCTGTTTGTAATATATCTGTGTTGTTCTATATACGTGTTTGAGTTCTACCTTGGACTATCATCGTGGTACAAGGAACCGGACCATAACAGATAGTATGGAATGTCAGCATGTTCTGTCAGTCAGCTTCAAATAGCTTTTATCCCAACTTTTGTGCTATTATTAATATTTGTAATTCACTTCTAATATTTTTACAGTACGGTATTGCACTGAACAGTAAACGTAAGAAAACATTTGAAAATCAACTTGATATTCTCTACATTGGTTTGCATGATGTAAATGCAGTGCAAGTATTTTTTTTAGTATTTTCCTCTTTATTCATTTAACTTATTTTGATTCATCTTGAAGCGAAAACAATATCGATTACTTCGAGTTTATAGCTAGTCGTAAATCAGTTTAGCAGGTAAGTCGTTATGTGAGGAGTGGGTGTAGATTATAACCTTCCCATTGAGTCAATACGCATGCGCACCAAAATTGAGCGTTGTGCACGAAAGAGTTTGGTCGTGTAAAGAAAATGAACAATGTTCGTCTAGAACATATATATATATATATATAGAGAGAGAGAGAGAGAGAGAGAGAGAGTGATATATATATATATATATATATATATATATAAAAGTATGTGGTGCAGTTCAATTTATATTACATGAAACATTCATACAAAAAACAGATATAGAAGTTAATGATTTAAATGGCGAGAATTTAAAATTTAAATCATTAACTTATATATCTGATTTTGTATGAATGATTTATGTAATATATATATATATATATATATATATATATATATATATATATATATGTGTGTGTGTGTGTGTGTAAACAGGATGTAACAGCAAAATTGTCCAAACTCCTAAAAGCAAAATTATCCATTTGTTAGATCAAGATTTGAAACGTTGTATCTTAGAAATGATTAAATATAACTTACTGGAATTTTCCGAGTTTTTTTTATAACACTACTGGTCTCTACTATAAGAATAGCATGTTTAAGAATGTATAATTACTCACCATGCTTAACAGTATATATTTGAACTAAAATATTATACGACAGAATTTTGGTATTGTTTTAAAAATGACGGAATTACATTATTATTGTTAAGTTCATATGTGAATTTAGGGCAGGGTGTTTTTAGAATTCGTCTTATAGTTCATGTATTTCATCAATGTTTTTAACTAAGATGAGGATATCGTCAACATATCTTAGGTTTTAATTAAAAATTAAAAGCAACACTTAAATTAATTATAAATGTAGTACAAATGTTCTGAAATGCTTACAGTATACAGTTCTTTAGAAATATCTATGTTAAGACAAAACAGTTATTTTTAAAGAAGGTAATTATAACTCCCTAACAAAAATTCAAGTCATAACAAAGTTACTTTCCTTACAATAAAATTTTTACAACATGGAAAAATTTCAAAATCATCATTTGTGACTTTGCGCATGACCGGAACTGTCAACGGTTTAATCACAAAAGCAAAAATTTACTTCCGGAAAACACAATTCTTAGTCATCAAAACCCTGAAGATGATATTAGAATATATTGAAAGTACAATAGTACAAAAGTAGATAAAAATGAATAAATACAACCATGGTACTTTTCTTGCTTTCTTTAATCATGAAGCAACAAATCTTGATTCATTCAGTTATGTGCTATGCGTGATACATGCTTAAGCAATCATGTAGCTTTCGATACATGACAGCAGAGGCAGATTTTTTTCCGCAGTAGGTTGCCATTTCTTTCTGCGGTAGACCAGTTGTCATCCAAGGTTATAGAACCCGGTCTGTCCTGCAATATTCCATAGTTGGAGGGAGAAGAAAAGAATTCATACCGTTTCCCAAGAGTATTATCATGTAAGTGAATGTAATGGATTCGACTGGAATTTGAACTCGGCTCTCCGATTCCTCATTACGCCATCCATTACTCCATCGTACCTCCATCCGATTGGATATTATTGAAAATAAACAAAAACATGTCTAATTTTTTTAATCGGACATATTTAAATGAAAATGCTGCCAAAATATACGGAATATATATATATATATATATATATATATATATATAGATAGACAGATAGATATAGATAGTGATAATATTAGTGGTAAATATACACATACATATGCAATCATATATCTAAAATATATAAATATATATACATACATACATACACATACATATATATATTTATGAATAAAAATGACAATAGGAAAACTGGTAATTGCTGACGCGTTTCGTCCAATGTGGACTTTATCAAAGCAAAATACGAATAAAGTTTTCCTATTGTTATTTTTATTCATAAATATTGTCTTCTCTACTGGTTAAAGCGGAGAAATTTTCACATATATATAAATATATATATATATATATATATATATAATTTAAGATGTAAAATAACATACTTCTCTAATCTTTTATACCATGCTTATTATATAAATGAATTATTGTTTGTTAACATTAACTAGTTTTAAGTTGTAAAATATTGCAAAGTTCTTAGAATTTAGTGAACGAGAATCGATACGCTGTTAAAGGTCATTACATATCAATAAGGTTTGTCTAATGTACAATTCCAGCTTTGTTAACGTGCCAAACGGTGAGCGAAGACTGTGCTATGGGCCGGAATACACAGACCCGGTTATGGCTTCATTTCCGACCATTACCCAGGTAAGAGTGATGGCCGGCAGCCGCAATGATACGGACAATTCTTCCTAATTGAAGGCTACTCATCCAGTGACCGTCCACAAAGATTTGCTTGCAGTGTAGGGTCTAGGGCGTGCAGCAGGTATTATGACTCCCGCAAGAGTGACTTAACATTAAGGCGCAGCCAAATAGTTCTAAATTTGAGCGTCCTGGTGGCGAGGTTAAGGCACGTATTGTTATATATGCGATTGAATCTGCTTCAAATATCTAATACCGATAAGGTGAATGAATTTTGAGCTCAGTGAAATAACATCTGATCCCTTACATGAATGATATGGAAGGAAATATATATATAAAAAAAAAAAAAAGGATAGACGATTAATTAATTTCATTTTTTATGATTTATCAATCCTCTCTCTCTCTCTCTCTCTCTCTATATATATATATATATATATATATATATATATATATATATATATATATATATATATATATATATATATATATATATATATATATATATATATATATATATATATATATATATATATATATATATATATATATATATATATATATATATATATATATATATATATATGGATAGAGGCATGGTGGAGTAATGGATGGCGGCTTGGATTGACAAATCGCAGAGTCAAGTTCGAATTCCAGTCGAATCCATTACATACTAATACCCTTGGGAAAGGTATGAAACCTCTTCTTCTCCCTCCAGTTATGGGTAAAATAGCAGGACAGACTGGGTTCTATAGCCTTGGATGGCAACTGGTCTAGGAGAAGGATAACTCCGAATTTAAAACCTGTGGAGGTTCGTTTGGGAACCTTGTGGCACTCAGTGCACCAGGTCTCTGTATTCGTCTCTTCAAAAAGTGTGGATGGTCCTGCACGAGGTCTTCACCACTATGATCAAATCTCATGTGCCGGTGTCGGGCTGTCGGTTTCCTGAAAACTGATCTGCTTGACCCTCATACGTCGAATTCGACGGGAGAGTCGACTATATATTGCTTCAAAAATTATTTTTAGTGGATACACGTATTTGAGTAGACATTGCGTTTGATTTTAGATAATACTTATTTCGTCTATTGGCTTGCGTAGAGAAAAAAATAAATAGTAATGAAGCCTCCTGTAGGATTCGAACCGGCATCCTCATTAGCAGGAAAAAACACCGTCTGATCCGTCGTGCTTTTACAGCTCGTTGACAAAGAGCGTCACAATAAAGCAAGGCTCTATTTTGCTTTTAAGGCACATTCACTCGTAAACAAAGCAGTTTCGAAAGAATTAATGGATTTTAATTTTGAAACAGACGTATCTTTTTTACTTAAAAAGCTATTTTTAGTGAATACGCGTATTTGAGCCAACACTGTTTATTTGAAACAGTATTTATTTGGTCTACTGGCCTCTACCGAGAAAAAAATCAAGGATATATATATATATATATATATATATATATATATATATATATATATATATATAAATAAAAGTTTAACAGTAAAATTGTCCAAATTATGTAACAGCATAATTGTAAATCCCACAAAATGTTTAATATCTAAAAAAGCCACAAAACTAATTTTTTTTCCAGGTCTTCAGAAAAGACGTTTAGCCATATTGACACCATTTGTCATAAGAATCACTGAAAACACTTTGGGTTATTCAGCTGGAAATAGAACAGGTTTAAATAGTTTTGTGTCAGCTCCACTGTTTTCCCAACTGAGAAATGGTGAGAGGAAAAAGATCATTCAGATCTTCAGTAATGGTGACAATATTCATACTGACTTCCATCTTAAAAGTCCATTCAAGAACCACGAAGAGAACGGGGAATAAGTTTTAAAAAGAGGGAACGGTACAGGGGAAAAATGAATCATGGCGTCACAACAGGAAGAGGGATCATCATTTCAACTTCTAAAGAAATCAATTAAAAAATGATCCAACTCAATCTATAAGACGTTTAGCATGTGAGAGAAGAGTTTCAACTATGACAGTTCAAAGAGCAGTCTAAAAAGACTTGAAAATGAAATCGTTAGTGAAACCTCTGAGGCACATTGTTACTCCAGGACGGACGGTTAGAAAGTTAGAGGGCGAAGATCAGCTTGAATAAGTGTGTGTGTGTGTGTTTGTGTTTGAATTGTATTTCGATACTTCATGAGCTTTCGGTCCTTAGCTATGATTAATTAATGATGAACATGTCATTTTACTTTATGATCGATTTCATCACGATTCTTCTGTTAAGCATGGAGAGTAATTATAAATTCTTATGGCTCAAAGTAAAGTCCAATAGTGTTATGAAAACATCGGAGAATTCCAGTACGATATGTTTAATCATTTCTACGATACAAAGTTTCAAAGGTTTGAACAATAGGAACATTTTCCTGCTACACCCAGTATATCCCAAGATTGCGAGAGATGGAAAAAGTGAAAGTGAAAGTAGGAATACACGATATGTCGAGTGCACTAGGAAGAATATGTTTTCCAGAAGAAAGACTCAGTCCTATATTCATTTAGTCATGAAGCCATTTTATTCTTTTATGAATCTTGTTTTGTTTCCTCTATCTGACTGGTTGTATGAACTGTCGATGTGTTTCTTATAAAATCTATACACGTGATTGTAACATTAGCTTTGACCTTTTGAGGCTGAAGTATTTTTTTTTCGTTTACCTGTTAATGAAACCATTACGGTGATGGGAAAGTGTGAAACGTCAATGGCGAAACAGTTATTTGGAATTGGTTATCTTAACGATTCAATACAATATTCTGATAATCTACCATTTCTTTTCGCTTCAGTAGAAATAGGAAGCACTATTCTTTCATTCTGATCAGCTTCCCTTACATTAATAAAAGACGATAATTCCCTCACTATTCGTAAATGTAAAAATGCCAGACTATAATGAATCTTTCCAAGTTCGTATTTTAAGCAATTTCTTATATTCCTGGATTAAGAAGAAAAAAAAGAAGACAATGAGAGAGGGAATACAAATAGGGAGGAGAGAGAGAAAAGGAGGATGAAGAAAAATAGGAAAAAGATTATGAAAGAGATCGTTTTTAATGAATTGACTTGTTTGTTACGGGTTATCAACCCTTTGGGGTTATTTAAAGAAGAAACATATTTACGATTATAAAAATAATTCTTATTTATTTATTTATTTTTTGCAAGTGAATATTTAAAAAAAATCTTACTATTTAACCCAGAGCTGAGGAGGGCGATAGATTCATAACTTTCTCAAGGATGTTTGTGTGTAATCGAATGTAATGAACTCCACTGGGATTCGAACTCGTCTCTCATTACATTAAAAAACTTGAATTTCAAAGAATCAACAAAGGTGTCATTCCATCAAAACGAATATAATTACAAACGCAATATCTGATATTGTTTGAGACGACAGAAATCATATGCATGACTGTGGCCAATGGACATTTTTATAGGACGAAAAATAGCAACCGATCATGTTATTTTCAGTCATTTTTTTAATAAACATTTCTTCATCTTATTCTATTTTTTTTTTCCTGAACGGCCGTTATCTTATCTTCTGTTAGAATCTCTAAGTTACAGATTCTGTGAGAATTATATAGCCTGACGAACATTTTTGAATATGGACAGTACGTTCAAATGAACGGTCATGACGACTTGTAACTTTGTGTTAGCAGAAACCAACGACAACTTCTGAACAGTTTCTCACCTAGTTGCACTTACAAGATATGGGTCGACTCCTGATTTTCAGACACTTTCCAAATGTGCTGTACTCCAGGAGAAGATCAACAAATCTAATAAAATCAAGAAGTTACCTCTATGACAAATCGATTATGGGGAGGTACGGACGTAATGTGAACTTTCTAAGCACTTAGCCCATATCTTTCTTGCTAGATGTCCTAGTTAAATATTTTCTCAGCGTCACTACTGTCCTGTGTTTGATTCTTGTTATCATCTATGATTAGAAATGTTAATTTTCAAGAGATTCAGGCCGTTTCAACGAATACGATTGGTGCAACACAATCTACCCATTTACGGTTTTCCTTAATTAGATTATATCGTGAATTAAGTAAATCTATCTATCTATCTATCTATCTATCTATCTATCTATCTATCTATCTATGTGTTCATGCCTGTCTGGGTCTATTAATATCTATCTATCTATCTATCTTTCTATCTATCTATCTATCTATCTATCTATCTATGTGTTCATGCCTGTCTGGGTCTATTAATATCTATCTATCTATCTATCTATCTATCTATCTATCTATCTATCTATCTATCTATCTATCTATGCTCATGCCTGTCTATTTCTGTTAATATCTATGTTCCTGCTTGGTTGGTCTGTTAATATCTATCTATCTATCTATCTATCTATCTATCTATCTATCTATCTATGTAAATGATCTGTTTATAATAAACAATATTAAACAACATCTACCGGCCTGAATATCCGAGAAATGTTTTGAACATTCAGGCCTATCTATCTATCTATCTATCTATCTATCTATCTATCTATCTATCTATCTATCTTCATGCCTGTCTAGGTCTGTTAATATCTATGTTCCTGCTTGTTTGGTCTGTTAATATCTATCTATCTATATGTGTTCATGCCTGTCTGGGTCAATTAATATCTATCTATCTATCTATCTATCTATCTATCTATCTATCTATCTATCTATCTATCTATCTTCAGGCCCGTGTAGGTCTGTTAAAATCTATCTATCTATCTATCTATCTATCTATCTATCTATCTATCTATGTAAGTGCGCGTGTGTATTTGAATTTGTGTTCAGAAAAGCAACATATGTCCTTGTTTTCTTTTGCGTGGCCGGATAAAACAGAACTTTTAATGTTGCTTTTGTCGTCACTGACCTGTTTTGGGCTTGCAGTGAAGGTCAGTATTTTCAATACTGTTTGAAGCATGCTACAGTGGCCATCTTTCTTTTTTCTGTGGAACAAACCGTTCCACAGTAAAAAGAAAGATGGCCACTGTAGCATCTTCGCATTCTCATATCGGCCATTGACGCTCATATCTATTTATGAAGCACTATTCACAAGGGTTACCGAGTTAAACTCGGAATCTATTGTTGTTTGTCGCAGAAGGTTTCGGCCAATACTTTCTGCATTCATATAGTGAACGTATCGACCAAAACATTTCGCTCAAAACAACGAAAACTGAAGGCGATGATCTGAACAAAAATATCGAGAATAATGAAACTACGTCATAGCAGATCATCAATAAATAAATAAAAATATCTATTGATTGGGATTTAACTAGTGTTAGATGCTCCACGGTTGCGACCCAGTGCGAATAAATCATCCAATTTTGTTTACATGTGACTATCCAAGTTTTATAAAGTCTGTCATAATTCGGTTATGTCATTATGTCAATTGACAATAGATATATGACCATCTCTCCAATATATTCATGTCAGTCTCAGTCGAAGATCATTTCTAGCCTCTCCATCTATCTGTCTATATTACAATCTATCTATCTATCTATCTATCTATCTATCTATCTATCTATCTATCTATCTATCTATCTTACTCTTTCTTTCTTTCTTTATCTATCTATCTATATAACTCTTTCTTTCTTTATCTATCTATCTATATTATTCTTTCTTTCTTTATCTATCTATCTATCTATCTATATTACTCTTTATTTCTTTATCTATCTATATATATTACTCTTTCTTTCTTTATCTATCTATCTATCTCTTTCTTTCTTTCTTTCTTTATCTATCTATCTATCTATCTAATAATCTATCTTAATCTTTATCTATCTATATTAATCTTAATCTATCTATCTATCTATCTATCTATCTATCTATCTATCTATCTATCTATCTATCTATCTCTTTCCTTCTTTCTTTCTTTCTTTATCTATCTATCTATCTATCTATCTATCTATCTATCTATCTATCTATCTATCTATCTATCTATCTCAGTTTCTCATGAAATCTAACACTATTATTTCAGTGTGCCACCCACACCCGAAAAGTAAAACAAAAATACACGACCCAAGAGCGAAACAAAACAAGAAAATAAAGAGAAAGATTTTAAAGATGTCGAAAACCGACAAATAGATGTTTACAATAATGTAAGTTTAAAATCGAGGACGGGCCTTCAAGTTTCATGGGAATGCAATGGAGACAGTCATTGCTGTATGGTAAGAGCTGTAGTCGTCTGCCGTCAAACTACTGGTTGATCAATGGGGAAGAAACGCCTCCGGCTTCAAGGTGATTTCTACGGCCGACGCAGTGCGTCATGACCAACTTCGGAAGCGTATTTAGTTCCCCTCTCTCTCTCTCTCTCTCTCAACTCTCTCTCTCTCTTTGTCAACGCTCATTTTTCTCGTTCGCTCTACCTTTTACTCTGTGCACTCTTTCTAACTTATACTTTTTCCTTGTCTTTTTCGACTTCATTTCTTCGTATCTATCTATCTATCTATCTATCTATCTATCAATCTATCCCAATATTTCCCATGATCTATCTATCTATCTATCTATCTATCTATCTATCTATCTATCTATCTATCTATCTACTTTTTTCCTTATCTACGCTTTCCCATGAACTTTCTATCTATCTATCTATCTTAGACTAAGATAGATATATAGATAGGAATAGACTATGATTCTTAGTCTATTGTTATCTATCTACCTTAGTCATTGCTAATCTATCTATCCCAATATTTCCTATGATCTATCTATCTATCTATCTATCTATCTATCTATCTATCTATCTATCTATTCCAATATTTCCCATGATCTATCTATCTATCTATCTATCTATCTATCTATCTATCTATCTATCTATCTATCTACTTTTTTCCTTATCTACGCTTTCCCATGATCTATCTATCTATCTATCTATCTATCTATCTATCTATCTATCTATCTATCTATCTATCTACTTTTTTCCTTATCTACGCTTTCCCATGATCTATCTATCTATCTATCTATCTCTCTATCTATCTATCTATCTATCTATCTATCTATCTATCTATCTATCCCAATATTTCCCATGATCTATCTATCTATCTATCTTTCTATCTTAGACTAAGATAGATATATAGATAGGAATAGACCATGATTCTTAGTCTATTCTTATCTATCTACCTTAGTCATTGCTAATCTATCTATCTATCCCAATATTTCCTATGATCTATCTATCTATATATCTATCTTCACGCAAAGAAGCACTTGTACGTAAGAGAAACTTCCTTAGAGAGTGAATACAGCCAGTGTGAAACGTGTGTATGTGTTTACATGAACGCCTCATCATTATTTATATGCCGTGTTCCATCAGGGCGTAAATCATCACGGCTCTCCATAATTTCCGGTCTCTTGTAGCTGTAAACAACTTTTAACTCTTTACCATCTCTCCTTTGATCCTACTTTGTAGAAAGTAGAAGCTAGTTTGGTGATTCCATGATTCGGGCTTTACTAAGTGGTGCACGGTTCAAGTTGAAGATAAACAATATATGAAAAAAGAAACTACGTATGTTGGGCAGTCTCCTTACAGATAAAGAAGAGTCTTGAAACGACAGAGATGTTGTTCTACAGAAGGATGCTGAGAAATTTTATTGAGAGTGTATTAAATGTGGGTTAAAAGATTAACGTCTCCAAAACGAAACTACTCTATTTTAATCGTCTGAGCCCCTTTTTTACCTTCCATCAACATGGCTGATGCTAACCTCCTGATGAGTGACTCATTACGCCTTCTGGGACTAACGTTTTCCCGAGACGCGAAGCGGAAAGATTATATCGAATCAATTGGTAGGACGGGCTGCTAAGAAAGTTGGTTCTCTGTGTCAGGCTAAACATTTTTCTCGCCAGAATCTTATCTTACAAATTTATAAGTCTACCATTCGCCGTTACTTTGAATATTGCTACCACATATGGTATGTTGCTCGTGATATATATTTAGAGATATAACCAAGAGAATCATTCGCTATGTTACTGGTTCTGATCTGGCATCACTTTCCTCCCGCCGTAACCTAACTTCCCTATTCCTTTACTGTAAATACTCTCCTGGTAAAGTTCTGATGAACTTCTCTCTGTGCTACCTAGACTTTATTATTTTAAGCGCCTTACGGGATTGGTTGCAAAGGCTCGTCATTTAAAATTTGAAATGATTAGGCATAAGCGTAAGTTCTATGTTAGCAGTTTCTTCTGTTGCACTCCCAGTTTATGGAACTCTCTTTCATCTTCTTGCTTTCCAGTTTTTCTCGCTCAAATCTGTCTTACATTTTTACAAGTCTAACTTTAAGTTCTATGCAAATAGTTTTTCTATTGCACTTCTCGCTTGTGGTGTTCTTTCGTCTTTTGGCTTCCCAGTCGACCTGTAGAGATTTAAATGTAATTTGAATTATCTTCTGTCTTTTTAATTCTTGTTCTTTTATTATCCTCTCTCCTTAATAATGTTTTATTTTTCTCATATTCTCTAACACTTAGTAACCACTTGCATCTTAGTGGCTTTATTGCCTTCTTTGGATGCCAGCAAGTCTACAAGAAGGAGAATTTTGAATCTCAAACCATAGAGAAGGAAACGGGGCAAACTACTCTATTTACTTTTTGAATATATCATAGTAATTAATAATAAAGAAACAGGAGACTGATTTGGTGAATCAGGATCGTAAATATGCGGAAAGGATATGACACTTAAAAAATGGTTATGGAATAACGGGTGAAAATTATACTAATAATGCTCATATTATACTTTCATTTGGCGAGTACTCTATCGTAGTGTACGGGTTAACGAGCTAGTTTAGGATATGATTGCTTTTGTAGTGTTTGCGATGTTGATTCTGGCTTTGTGCCACACCAGGCCTCATTATAGAGTTATTCTCAGCATGCTCGTTTCGCAGACGATTGCTAATAAGTTCGATCCAGCACAATTGTGGCCTTGTGCCAGAGGAAGTTAAGCTTTGAAAATATACATATTTAAACCATTAACTGTGACAGGAATACTTCAGTACCCCTTTTCACAAAAGGCGGTGGTAATTTTAATTTTACAGACAATTATTGAGCCGTCATTCCACTCACACGTGTGCTGTCATGCGCCGGCGATTTTCCTGTTCTTTTTAGGGCTTAACTTTAAAAACTGCTCTCCCCCACTTTCTGATTCAATATAATTATTTTGAATGCCTGAAATGAAAAGGTTTTCATAAAGAAACTATTTTAGAGCCAAAGTAAAATCAAAAAATGTAGTAAATATTTATTTTGAAAAATATCAACTTTTGTGGTGGATTTCAAAATACTCTCTACAATGGATAATATAGATTGGCGACCTTATACATTTGAAATGGCTAGATGCAGCCGTAAGTTCTATGCTAATAGTTTCTTCCTTCGCACTTCTCGCTTGTGGAACTCTCATCTGCCGCCTTGCTTTCTTCTTAATTTCGGTTCTTTTATTGTTCGTTCTCCTTAATAATGTTTTGTTTTTCTCATATTTTCTCACACTCAGTAATGTAAATAGAGTCTTAGTGGCTTTATTGCCTTGCTTGTAGTGAAATTATTTAAAAAAAAATTACATCTTTACAATTATACGCGGTTTACATTCATTTTTCTTCAGTCCCCAAAAACGCGACATCGAAGCGAAGAATTTTTTTAAAAATATAGTTCACGTAATACAAAGATCATGAGCCACTCAAGGTAGATGATTAGAGTTAAAATGTTGTAAGGACGTTGAAGGAGGAGGAGGTAAGAGAGGTGCATATTATGAGGATATAGAGGGAAGTTATCGCTTGATCCTAAATTTGAAGATTAAGAGCGTCATGGTCGGAGAAGCATTTTCAGATACCAATACTGGAGCAGTAGCAGTCTAAGTTGAATATCAAGAATTTGACACCGTGTGCGTGGCATAATAAGTCGTAGTCTTGAAGGTATGAACTGGTGGAACTAAGGCATGTAGATCGTTTGAAAATTTGCCACCGTAAGAAAGATTTCTTTGGTAACAAAGAAAAGAATACTGAGCTGTTACGTGACATCTGTTCTTCTTTACGGCAGAGAATGCTGGACGATTTTCTCAAGGATGAAGAAGAGACTCAAGGCGACGGAGATGTGGTTCTACAGAAGGATGCTAAGGATATCATGGACCGAGCGTATGAGCAACGATGAGATCTTAGAGAGGTGGCAAAGATACTTAACATCAAGAAGAGGCAGCTGAAGTTTCTGGGACACATAATGAGGAAGGAGAGCCTGGAGAATCTGATACTCACAAGTCGTATAGAGGGAAAGAGAGACAAGGGAAAACAACGCATGACATTCCTGGCGGCCTTAAGCAAGCGGGGTCTGGAGGAGGAAGTAAAGAGAGGGAACTTGTTGAGAGCTGCAAGGGATAGGAGAAGGTGGAGAGCCATGATCGACTACGTTCTGAAAGGACACGGCACATAAAATGAAAGAAAGAAGAACAGCAATGGTGTAGCGAGAGCCTAGCGAGTTTTCGTTTGTTGAATATAGGGTTGAAAATTGTTGAGGGGGTTCTCCCCTTTTGACACAAATGGACTCACCCAAGGTATACATATACCACTGCCAGTGAATACCCGAAGAGGGCGAACGAGATCTAAGTACGACAGTGAGAAGAACGAGTAGAGCGAAGAATGAGCAAGATTCACAGTCATCGAGCACGTAGACTCAGTAAGAAGTCATACAGCGATACTTCAATAACAAAGACTGTATATATATTTTGCTACTAACCCGTATTCCTGGAACTACTAATCTGCTTTACCAGTTTGTATTATTACGTTAATATATTATTTTCATATATTCATTCCTGGCGTTTGTTATTTATTGGTACCGGATTTCAACCCGGAATCCACAACAGAAATAATTCTTCACCCACAGAGCCGCGTAATCATTTTTGAACTCTGTCGTGGTTGACGAATGGGTCGCGCCAGCCCAGATATGGCACCAATATGCTTGGTCTGATCTGAATCTTATAAAGATAGAGCCTAGCAGTAGGGGTTAGGTATTTGCTGTTGTGTATACAAGGAACTGGCCATATTCCTGGCATCTTTAGCAATAACACGAATATACGAGTTCCATTGACGGAAGAAAGAGGAAATGGATTAAACAGTTTCTGTTGGATTAAAGAGTTTAAAAAGGAAATTTCCGTCATTCGCAGTTGACAGATGACTGAAATTCCCATTAACAGTAATTCATATGTTGAGGAACAGCGTACATATAGACAAGCATAAACACTGGTACATAAAAAGAGCAAAAGCAGACTTGGCACTGGGCATTCGTATGCTTCATACTACCTCCCCTCAACAGCAAGTTAAAAAAAAAAGGTAAGTTAGTCTTTTATATATTTGCGGTTGTCAACAATGGGTTAGAAATTTTTGGATTAAGCTTTTTATTTGTAAAATATAACGTTTCTTACACGAAGACCCAAACACAAATATATGGATTTAATATATATAGTTAAAAACAAAGAAAGAAACGCAAGAAAGAAATTGTAACTTCCATAAAAGCTTTTGTTGTGTAGGAAACCTACCACCCCTCTTGAAGATGAACTTGTCTACAAACAAAGACGTTAAATAGTGGCATGTCAAAAGACAGACCGAGTCGTAGAAGTTCTTGGCTGAGCTAGTTATAGACTACTCAGGCGATTTCTGTACCTATTTACCAACCGAATAAACCCCTTTTTATTGTTACGTGTTATTTGGCGTTTGTCTTTACTAACCCTAAATCAACATCATAACAGCTTTCAAGTTGTATTCGAAACGAAATCAAGCGTAAAATGTTCATTTCAGAGCACGAGGGTAGATATAAAACGTAAAATCAATTTCCATACATCGCCTGTATTTCCATTGATGAAGAACAAATGAATATGTCACTATTCGACATAGAATATTGCACGGAGATATACTTGTGGTATAGTTAAAAGAGCTTCTTTATTCCTTCCGAAAATAAACTTTACCTCCGTTACTGTTCACGTTTTATCGCTTGCTTGTTTGGAAACCCAACGACGACAGACTTTACGGTACCCGAAGTCATTGTGGTCCATGGCTTGTGTAGATTCGCAGCTAATGCTCACGGTTTCCACCACTTGGTCTCGTTGGTCTCCTCGATGTGATTCGTTGGCTAATGTGATTCATTGGTTGTAACACTTCAGAGAGTGGATGCCTTGGTCAGGAGATTGTTTTCCCGTTCGCGATGTTGATGGGCGACCCGATCGTCTTTTGTCCGCTTCACTTTTTCTTTCCGCTTTAAAGAGTTCTACGCGCTCATACACCTTTCGTTGATGAATGGTGCGAGCTCCATCTAGCGATCGATTTCCGCAGGTTTGACTCTCTCGGTCGCCACTACAGCGCGTTGTCCTTCGATGGTGCAATCGCTGAGTGGATGTCTTAGCTCATGTCCCCATTCCTCTTGATATTGTAGCCAAGGCACAAGGACACACTAGCTGGATTTTAATTTCTGCACAAATCGGTGGTGAGTTGAGCGTCCATAGGTCTGAACTCGTTATTCCCTGCCACTCGACTGAACGATGAAATACAGCGCGCGCGGCGAGCTAGCTAGCCGTCATCCCACATCGCTTTATCTGTTTTTTTTTAGTGTGTAATTTAAAAATTGCAACCCCCCATTTTCTGATTCAACCTCGTATATAATTAGCTATATACACGATACATACACTTATCTAACCAAAACAACACCAGTGTCTCGAAATAAAAATTTCCATTCAGAATCGCGCGCCTATACAAGCGGATACGCCTAGAGAAATCATCAACAAAGATTATTTGCAGCTCGCGATCTTCACAGACGATGTGTATACGCATAAGTAAGAAACATACGTACACACCTGAAAACATTGAAACACACGCGCATGCGCACGTAGAGTTTCATTGATGCATTAGATGATCAGTGATAAAAAAATTCTCTTTTTACGCAGAGACGTCTGCTACACATGTATCGTCAGTGAACAGTCGTTTGTTGTTGAAATTGTACAAAACATGTTCCTTGCTATTGATTGTGATATTTTTTTTATTTTATTTTATAAAAGCAATGGACATCTTGTTGTCTTGTATCTTAGAAGAAACCATTTTCGTTCGTCTGTTAACCCTTTGTAACCGAAGTGCTTAAATGTACGTTTTTCGAAAACCAATGTAACGATATTGAAAAACAAACAAAAAACAAAAAAAAAAAAACCCGAAAAAAACAAAATAAAGAACAAAAAAAAAAACAACAAAAAAAACGAATCCCCCACCAAAAAAAACAAAAAACTGGAGTATAAAGCAACTAAAGAATTCTTTATCTGTCTATATTTCTAAGATGAGGTATTATGTACACTATTTACGTTATTCGGACTGTTGTCCCCAAGGACACATGGCACAGTGGATAAAGGCGTTGGTTAGATCCAGTGACAGGACCCAAAGAGTGCGAGATCAATACCTGGTTAAAGCGGTGGAGAACTTGGAGAATGGAATTAACAGGAGATAACTGATAATTGGCATCCATTAGACATGGCACGTGGAACTAGAACAGTCTACCCCAGTGAGCGAAATAAAGGGTTCAGTTCGAAATTTGAACCATCTGAAGAAGGCCGGAGTGTACAACGGCCGAAACGTTGTAATAAATATGGCGACAAAGATGAGGACAATAGTCCGAATAATGTAAATAGTGTAAAGAATTCTTTTTAGGCCATGTCATTTGAAGACGTGGTAGGCGATCATGTCTCTCTCTATATTTTCTTTTCCGTTATTTTTTTTAAAAAAAATTTAAGCGTTTCAACCCAAGCAAGGCGGGAAGCCACTAGGACGCAAGGGGTTACAGAAGATTTGGAGCAAGATCAGATAGGAGTGATAGAGGAAAGGATGAGGAGAAGGATAGTGGATAGATCAAGGCAACTGGAGATGTCGATTGATATTACATTTGAATAGTTGGAGATTAGAGCTCTCAGGGAAATTGGAATAGGGAAGGTAGTTCCACAGGCGAGAGGTGCGAGACATGAAGCTATTGGAGTCAAAGAGACGGCTACATTTAGTAGTTTCGACGGTGAAATGGTGAGAGCGGGATACCAGCCTCGTAGGGCGCTTGAACTCATGAAGTCTGGGAACCAGCGAATGCAGCTCCTCGAAGCAATTACCATGAAAGTATTTGTAAAAAAGACAGAGAGAGGCGACAGCGCGTCTGTGAGAGAGCGACTGTAGACGAGATGCCAGAACAGGGCCAATTATATTGCATATCCACCTTTGGAGCTTATCAAGAACCCCGAGACAAACAGAAGGGGCTCCAGACCATATTTGGCGGCAATACTCCATGCAAGGGCGAATCTGTGAATTTTTATGCATTCTTGATAGTGGAGTTGTTTCCGTTTACATTGTCCATAATTTGCAGTTCGAACATCTGTCACCTCTTTGAGTTGTTGAAACCTAAACCAATTGGCAGAAAACTGGCACACTGATTCATGTCTCTAAAACCGTTCAGAATTATCGGCTATATGCAACAGCTTTCTCAGAATGATGTTTAACAATAACTTCGAGCAAGCAAAGCATGCAGCCTTCAGCAAGAACCATCCTTCCTCGAACCTTGTGGAGTGGCATTACAGAATCATAAATAAGGAATTGTATCTCTAATTTGTAATTTGCATGTTGGTCTGCTCCTTTTACTAACAACTATGTATTTTGTTTTCTTGCAAATTATGTTTACTCCTTTTTTCTCGCTTTCCTTCACTTCCTTCTGTAGGAGTTATTGTAGTTTGATTTCCGTGTCTGTTATCAACACTGTGTCATCTTCATTTCTTATATTGTTAACATTGTGACCGTCAATAATAAATCCTGGTAGGACATCTAATTGTCTCAAAATCGCCTCACTGTATAGTTGGAATAAGTCCGGCGAGAAGAGGCATCCTTGGTTTACACCCCTTTTCTTTTTTTGTATATTTAAAGAACTCGGGGTTTTTTTTTCTGTTAATTCATTCTATATAATGTAAAGTTACTTATTGCAAATATTAATTCATCGCAAGAAATTATAAATTTTAAATCAAAGGTTGTTTTTTTTTTTTTTTTTTTTTTTTAAATGAAATTTTTGGCATTTTCTTGAAATTAAAATTTGTCTAACATGTCTCGCAATTCCTACTCCCAGAATGAAAAAAAAAAAAAAATCAGGGAATTATTCACATTTCGTAAATGCCAATGATATTCGAGGTACTTAAAACGAAATTTTTACTATTAAGAAAAAAAAATCTGTTTTTGGCTTATCGGTGTGAGCGCGAATGTGGACCATACAGTTAGAATTAGCGCACTCGAGTCGGTCACATTTGGGACGATCGCAAAGTTCAACCCAATCGTAGTGCAATGGAAGGTCCTCACTTTGGGAGAATTTATCGAGAATTTTATTAAATATAAATTCTTTTTATTTTGTGATGGATTAATATTTTGAGGTGAATTAACAAAAGAGACACAGAATTCATTTCCTATCCGTATGCAGACGAGTTGCTCCTTGTATAATTTCTGAATTGTTCTAATATCCTTCCCAAATATGTAAACGTTAACGAGCAGTTTCAACTCGTCTGTGTAGAGGATCTGTTTAAACTGGCACGTTGACAAGAGATACGAGAAATCAGGAAGATATTCTGCATCAATCAAACAGTCTTGCTTATTAGCTTCGTCATAACATGCTTCTTGCAGTGAGCAGAGACCGTCCTATTCTATGATAACTATGTCTTAATTGTGCAGAATAACAATATGGTTGGTGGAGTTGTCGCATGCTGATATTTACCGCCTCAGATGATTTTCAATAACTTTCTATTACTCTAAATACTATCAGACAGTCCAGTTTTATTTCATTGCGCACCGGAGAATAATTCTTATGTCTGATACGAACATATTGATCTTTTTGTCCGCTTTCGAGACTACAATGTTCAACGACATGTTTAGATGACTTTAAAAAAAGTATTTACATGACAGCCTTCATTTATACTGTTCTCCAGCTGATGGAGATACTATTAAAAATATTTCTAGCTGATTGCGAGCATTTACTAAGCTTTATTTAGGCTACTGGATGCGAGAGGAAAAATGAAAGCGGCGAGCCAAGTTCAAATTCTGACGGAGTCTTTCAAGTCCTCTTTATCTTTAATACCCCTGGGAAAGACACAGGTTCATCTCTCCCCTCCCTTGCTATCAGTTAATTTTTTCTTAAATCAATTCTCCCCAAGCAAAGCAATAATGCTTCTAAAATGCAATAGGTTACTGTGAGTGAAATAGAATTAAAAAGACTTTAGATGGAACCAGAAATTCAATCCTAAACAGGAAACAGGAGATAAGACTCTACAGCTGTTCAAAAAGCCGGGGAGAAGTGTGAGCCAATATGCGGTCATATCTAATCGTGAAAACTGGATTCTCTATCTGAATTCAAACCGGTTCCATGATGTTTGGTCTGAACATCTAGGTGTCCTGAACCACATCTTCCTGCTGTATCCTGGATAGCAAGTTAAACGGTTGTGTCTCCATCATCATCTTGCGGCCTCAGCCGAGATTGAACTCACTACACCTTTCCAGCATTCCCTATCTGTCATAGCTAATACTTTCATTGGTGTAGTTCGTAATCCTGTCAAATAGCTGAATTCTTGATGCTTCGCTAGGGCTATCAAGGGTGTTTTTATAGTGACACCATCACTAAATGGATTGCCAACAAAGACTCAGAGAGATTCCATTCACCCTCCGCAGGTTTTGAATTCAGTGTTTTCCTTCAGAAATTTTTTATAGAACCCAGTCTGTCCTGCTATTTACCCATAGCTGGAGGAAGAGTAAGAAGATTCACACCTTTCCCAAGGGTATTAGCACGTAAGTGAATGTAATGGATTCGACTGGAATTCGAACTCTGCTCTCTGATTCCTCAATCCAAGCCGCTATCCATTACTCCACCGTGCCTCCACCGTGTCTTAGTAGTTTATATTAAAATAATCTCTAATGAATTTCTATGCTAAAATAATTTAAAATACATTTCAATATATAATTTTAGCATCTTTTTACACAATATACAAGATACGGAATCCACTTGAGACATTGGTTTACAGTGAAGAGATTTTCTTTTTTGGCGAAACTTTTTTTTCTTATCACACGTTTTCTGTCGTCAATTTACTTTTTCTCGCTTGCTATATTTTTGTGTTATAACATTTTTTTTTACTTGTCGTATTTTATTTATTTTCTCTCCGCTTACTTTGCCGTTTTCCAATTCCGTAGACCCGTTGTACAAGTTTATTGAAGGCATGTTTCGCATGCTGCCTGGAAAGTTCTTTATACTCAAGATCAGTTCTGTTTATAGCAATGTCGTGTCTCCGTTGACTAAAACTAAGCACTATATGTTCTTTTGCTTACTATTTTATGGGGGACGAGAAGTTCTTTAGGCATCAGCTTAGGGTCAAGATTAGGACGGAAAGGAAACGACTCCCTCTATCAGAATTTGGCAAAAGGTGGGTGAGTCTTGCGTGTCTGAGTCGAGTAAAAGGAGCTGACTTAAAGCGGCATTTTAATGCCGGTTAAGTATTAGGATATTAGAAATCCTGAGGTGAACATTGACAACCCCTCCTAAAATAGGGTAGTTTAGGTTTCGTTTTGCTTTTTTTTCCCCGTCAAATTTAACTTCTCAAAGTGATGTATGCGCATTGCCCCCCTCCTCATTTTTTTTCCCCACTATCTTTAGTTTAATTTCTCCTTCTCTCCCACGTGAGGTGTCCAGAGATGTCCGTTCTATGGGGGATGCGGGATGCTTTTTGTTTTTCGAGTGTTTTTTCGTTTTCGGTGTTGTGTTTAAATGATTATTTGGTAGATGAGTATTTTGTTGTTGTGTTTAGATGAGTATTCGGTAGATGAGTATTTTGTTGTTGTGTTTATATGAGTATTTGGTAGATGAGTATTTTGTGTTTAGATGCGTATTTGGTAGATGAGTATTTTGTTGTTGTGTTTATATGAGTATTTGGTAGATGAGTATTTTGTGTTTAGATGCGTTTTTGGTTGATGAGTATTTTTTGTTGTGTTTAGATGAGTATTCGGTAGATGAGTATTTTGTTGTTGTGTTTATATGAGTATTTGGTAGATGAGTATTTTGTGTTTAGATGCGTATTTGGTTGATGAGTATTTTGTTGTTGTGTTTAGATGAGTATTTGGTAGATGAGTATTTTGTGTTTAGATGCGTTTTTGGTTGATGAGTATTTTTTGTTGTGTTCAAATGAGTATTCGGTAGATGAGTATTTTGTTGTTGTTTTTATATGAGTATTTGGTAGATGAGTATTTTGTGTTTAGATGCGTATTTGGTTGATGAGTATTTTGTTGTTGTGTTTAGATGAGTATTCGGTAGATGAGTATTTTGTTGTTGTGTTTAGATGAGTATTTGGTAGATGAGTATTTTGTGTTTAGATGCGTATTTGGTAGATGAATATTTTGTTGTTGTGTTTAGATGAGTATTTGGTTGAATGATTCCGTTAGTTTGTAATGTCCCGAATTAATTTCGACCAAGTAACTGATGTTTCTGACTAATAAAAGAATTGTGTTTTTTTTATTACTAGAAAAAACTTGTATTACTTTTTTTCTTTTTTCTTGTAAATAAATCTTGTTCTCATTGTGAATATTCATTGCAGTTATAAATTTTTGAAAGTTATTTTATTCCCCACCCCCTACAGAAAAATTGTACATATGCGGACAAGGTAGGACTTCATAGTCTCTGAGGCATTATGTTGGCTGTAGTAAGAATTGTAAGTCAGAATGTTTTTTTTTGGTGCAAGGATTATGGTGGTATGTTTTGGGTCAGTGATTGTGGCAAGCTAAGCTTAAATATGAGACAGCTGAAGGCTAGTCTTCCTCATCCTTCATTTTTGGCCTTGTGTCATATTTGTACATATTCGTACAATAAATATCGCAGTTTATTTTTCTACCTCGCACGTCGGCTTGCAAGAGACTGGTGCCCTATGCACTAGATTTCTGACAATTTAAGTGTATTGCGATATTTGACATTGGACCTACAATTGGTGATTTCAACATTTCTTTCTGACGCTGGATCTTCAAGTTTGATCTTGAGATTTGTTTATCTCGTTTTTGTTTTTTTTAATTGAGCTGCGATATCAATTTCTGAACATTAGCAGAACTAATAAAAAAAAAACAAAACAATGAGTTCCAAACTGGAGATATATAAGCTTTTACTGCCAACATCACCTGCAAAATTGCTTCAAATTCTAAGAAGAATATGAAGCCTATTCAAGCAGCAGTAGTTCAAGAGCTGACAACATTCGGGAATGTCAGTTTTTTTTTGTCTTTACAAATCTTGAACGCCATAAACACGAAGAAAAAAAGAAGTAATGGAACAGGAAAATGAACACTGTGCAATGGCGCTCTTACAATTAATGGTGATGACCTTTAAGTGGACTGATCTCTGAGCGGACGGAGACACCCAGTCTGTAATCTGCGTGCAGAGAGACAGCCAAATCTACAATAGATCACATATGACATTTGGAGGTCAAATTTTGAGAGTAGGCGTCATGGAAATGTGAGCAGAAATCAACATCTAAG
>CAHIKZ030000780.1:2750000-2765000 GCA_903632075.3 Acanthosepion pharaonis | reverse complement strand
GTTGGCGGTGAATATTTCGGAGACAGTAGGAAAGCGTACTTTAGGTTCGCAGTGGATATCACAGCAGAGTGTAGTTCTTCCTTCTGCCTGATAAGTTGGCTCTGGTCCTTCCGGAAGGGAAAACAAGATGGCCGCCTTTATACACGACGGATACGATCTTCAGCGGCTCCTGATTGGTTAATCTTCTATTGGTAGACTATAAAGGGAAATAAGTCATTCTGACTCGCTCATTAGTTACATAACATATACACAAAAAACTGTAACAAGTATCGCAATGCAGTTCACTGTTTACAGATATTCCAAATAAAAATCGGAAACAAGAAAAAAAAATAGTCTGTCAATTTAATCCGAACACCCTGTAAATATTCATACATGCTTCACTGAAAAATCCTTCGTTTTTGCGTTATTAAGTTTAAACTTTACGGTAGACGCTGTTAAATGTACAAGCGGTCTTCCTCAATCCATAGATTGTGATATCACGGATCCTGTCTCAGAAACGCGACGATACACTGCAACAGAATTTGGATAACTCGGTTGCCTTCGGGCTGAAAACACAATCTGATACAGCCGTGCAACCTCGCGTCCATTACCATTCGCGCGGCCATATGCAAAAATCATGTCTGCCTTCTCACGATATGAATTTCCTGCTATTGTTAAACGTAACAGTTCTCAGTTATATCACTAATACACTCGTTAAATGTTGAAGATACATTAGCCAGAAATTTATACGAATGGATAATGTAACTTAACGTCATCTACCATAAACCTTCTTTAAACTTAATAACTCAAGAATGACAGATTTGCGTACATATGGACATATGGACTTTTGTCTTTCTTTTGGTGTGAGGAACCCAAAAATTTGTAAAATTATTTTTGATAGACCATATATATATATATATATATATATATATATATAATTATTTATTTAAAAATCACTACAAAAATAGCCATTTTGTTTCAACACCTCTGGTGTCTTATCAAGTGATGATGTTGAATGTAGATTGCATTTGCTCTACTCTGTATTGAACACTCGTTTAAGAATAGTAATTGTTGTTTATTGGAATTTATTCCGTATACACCAATCATATATATTGTATATATATATATATATATATATATATATATATATATATAACTGTAACGGAACAGTTTTTAATGCTAGCGTGACTATGACATTATAACATAGAAGAAAAAATTCCATAGTAGATATTTTTTTCACGTTCTAATGAACGCCCAGCACATTGTCAACCGTTTTACATTTAAAAGCATAATGAATAAATTACGGTAATGGATAACAACGTACATCTTTATATAAATACTTATAGTAATAAACAACATATAGTTTTTTACCATATGCACCTCTGAAGATGATCTTGGGAGAAGATCGAAAGTACTTGGGAAATGAAAATAAAAGAAATTTAAGAGTTATAACACATTTCTCTCATCCTTTAACATCAATACACGGAAGGTTATTCGTGAGTATGAAGAGATTTTGTTAAAAATTAGCAGACATAATGTCTGTAATTTATTCAATCAGACATACCTAAAAGAGAATTTGCTGCCTAAATGCACACACACACACACACACACACACACACACACACACACACACACACATATATATATATATATATATATATATATTATTGACATTTGGAAAAGCGTTCAAGAAAATATATTTCGAAAAATAATATTTTGCTATCTCAGGACTCGGACTCTTAAGACGGTGAATATAAAATTTTAAACGATTTTCTAAAACTCACTCATTTTTTTCTCTTTTTATACTTGAGCGACGCCAGCTTGGGAAAAATGATATAAGATTTAATTATTTTAAACACACACAAATGCATAAACACACAACACATTATTCATTATCCATCTGATAATGCCATTAGAGGCGAAATGCATTATCGGATATTATTTTTCGGAACATATTTTCATGAACGTTTTTGCCAAACGTCAATAACTTATAAGTCAGTCGGGATTACATAATCAAATTTATTATATATATATATATATATATATATATATATATATATATATATATATATAGAGAGAGAGAGAGAGAGAGAGATAAATAGATAGATAGATATAGAGTTACAACTCTTAACTAGATTAACAATATACACAACGTTATCCAATATGGAAATAACCGTTTTATGCATATAATTCGTCTCAAAAGACACAATAATTCCTAACTTCTATTTATTTAAAAAAAAAGTTATTACATATAATGAAATAAATTCAAATCGGTTTTCATTATAAAATAACGTTTTTCTGAGAAGAGCAGATTCAAATAGCTGTACGTCACAAATAACGTCTTTAAATAAATCCAATTTGCTATCAAGTCACCTGAAGAGCTGATGTCATTCCTTCAAAATCAAAGAAGTTGCAGTCATAAGACATAAAAAAGCTAAGATAAGTGTATGTATATATGGACAGAGAGAGATAGAGAGAGAATCTGACAAAATGTTAGGAAAATGAACAAGTAGGAAACATATCTTAATGTAACTTGTTTCATTTTATTAAAACTTCGTCAGAGATCAAGATAGAAATGATATGATTGAAAGCAAAGAGACGCAGATTAACGGTATATCGTGTTAGGCTATTTCATTGCTTAGATATGTGTCACGTGTATTATCTGTTAATTCAATACACGTGACACGTATGAATTTATTGACAACAAAGTAACAATAACACACAAAATGTCCTTAGCAACTAGAAGATTTAGAAAACGCCGTTGAATTCATAGTGTCAACTGAAAATAATATGAATACAATTGCGTTTTCTAAATTCTTCTAGTTGCTAAGGACATTATTTTTGTTGTTAATAGTTACTTTGTTTTCAATAAATTCCTTTCTTTTTTGCTTTGAAAATGTCCACATTGGACGAAACGCGTCGGTTAATAATACAGTTTCCTACTGTCTTTTGGCTCTATACATATTGTCTTTTCTACAGGTTAACCCTGAAATATATATATATATATATATATATATATATATATATATATATATATATATATATATATATATATAGCATGGCCCGGCCTTGCCCGTGCATGATTCAAAATCGTACGACTCATACAGCAATCGCTATCACTTGACTTAAAATATTTTTGCCTTTCCTTGCCTTTTAAAGGAGTGCCCTTTGCCGTGCTGATGTTGCTACATGCCTTACTTCTTGCCTATCTCATACAGAGAATTTTTTTCTAAGCTTTATACTAAACATTAAATCTGTTACGAAAAAAGAACTAAACAAAATGAACACAAAACGATCAGCTTTAAAAAAGGACTCATAACTGAAAAAACCGAATGAAAAAAGAATGTTAACAACAAATACTTTTTCACATCCAACCCAGTTCTGCGGAATCAACGTTAAGTTTAAGCAAACGATTGAGACAATTGGAGTAAAGTGCCATGCAGATTTAAACGTTTTACCACTTGTGACGAATGCAGCTATCGATTTGTTTTGCATGCTAGCATGCTAGTTAACATTCGTGTCAGTCAGCTGTTGGCTCTCAATCTGGCCAGTAGAAAATGGCTGCAAACTACATGAAAACTGCCGTAGAAGCATGAAAATAAAAACGATTATTTCCACTATCGATGGTAGTTGGGAAATGCAAAGTCATTCTTGGCCTTCCCACTAACTTGGAGCATGTGCATGTAAATTTTGGTGCAAATCCGTCGAAAATTGCGGCCGTGCATTCGTTGCACACACACATACACACACCCTGCCTTATATATATATATATATATATATATATATATATATATATATATATATATATATATATATAAATAAATGTATTGAACACTCTAAATTTTACCCTTATTATTCGCTTTGTTTTTTTTCTTTGACTAAAAAAAAAAAAAAAACGTAAGGCACTGGACAATTTATTTCGCCCTGTTCGGACGTTTCTAGTTCTTTTCTTTTTTTTCCTCTGGATACAAATTTGTTTTGATAGACTTACAACATGCGCTATCCGAGGTGTTTTTCCAATCGAGTATTGTAGTATTATATATATATATATATATATATATATATATATATATGGTATGATAAAAACACGTATAAGCACATATACTTGCACGTACATTTATATTTTTTCTCAGGTGTTATAAAAACAGTGCTCAATGTTATATAACCGAGTTATTAAGTGTATATTAATGAATATACCTATTATCCCATATCGATATCACAAATGCGATTATAAGCAATCCTCTAGTGCAGCATTCTCGCTAAGTGTTAAACGTTATGAAATTCGCGTCCTCGCTGTGTTGATTTAATTGTGCTTTTACGATTTGTTCATTTTATTTTTGTTAACTATAATATTTAAATTATTTATTTGTAATTAATACCAAACAAAGACTTATGTTCGAAAGACGAATAATTAAAAAAAATATTATTTTAACAATTTAAAAAAATTGAATGTACATAATCACGCTATGTATCAAGGGGGATAACTCGCTTTTTGCATAAAACCGTCATTAGTGATAATAGACATAACTGGTACTTATTAAAATATATTACTAAAGTAATGTCTTATGGAATAAATTTAGCTCTATGTTAAGACGATATATATAATGTTTTAAAGCTAGCCTTATATTTACTAATAAGATAATCAAGTAAACTCTATAATATATATGCAATTGTATATGTGTATATAGATATATAAAAAGTGCTATCAATGACGGGTGCTTTGAATATTAATGGATGCTCCATTTTATATTAATATTAATAATACTTATAATAAAATCTATTTTAATCGGGTTCAATGTACTTGAGCAGGTGTTTAATTTTAGGTTTACATGCAGTTATCAATTCACTTCTTTTGTCCAGTAAGTTATAGTCATTTAAGTGTTTTAAGATAATATTTTGTTTTCTAAAATACATAAGTTACATCTGTCTCCCTTTCCACAGCGTAGTTTATCTCCCAACTAATGGATAGGTTCATATAATTGCTTTGTAATTGCCAAAAATACTTTGAGAGTGTTATGCAGTTTTTGTATATAATGTTGTTCAGCGTCATTTGGTGATGGTAAAAACATAATTTCCAGTTGTCCTCGGCGGAACCAAAGTAGTATTGACTAGACTGATTTTCCCGCAGTAAGTTGTCGTTTCTTTCTGTGGTAGACTGGTTGCCAACCAAGGCTATAGGACCCAATCTGTCCTGCTATTTAACTCATAGCGGTGGGGGGTGGAGAGCTTGATTCATACCTTCCCCCAACGGTATTTGCGCGTAAGGGAATGTAACGAACAGGATTGGAATTCGAATTCGGCTCTACGATGTCTAATTCGGAATCATTATCCGTTACGCTACAACGGCCATCCTTTTGTTACCAAATTCATTACCCTGGCTTCAAGATCGGAGAGCTTATTTTTCAATCAATCCTAGTATTCATTAAACTTGTATCTATGTGTTTAAAAATGGAAATATCAGTTCATCATTTATTAGATAAACAAGCTGGATAAAGATGTTGGCAATGAAGCTGATGTTAGTTAATGAAGTTCAAAGTGAAAACAATTAAATAATTAAAAAGAAGTTTTCAAAAATCCAGAAAACAAAACAAGTTTGGTACGATTCAGCAAAACGTGTTCAATGTCAAATCCTTTCATGAAAAAAAAAAAAAACATACAAGGAAAGGAAAATTATTAACATAAAAATGTATTAATACTCACCAATGTCGTCTCTCTTGGCAAATGATGCATGGCGTTAGTCCAGAGATGATCGGAAACTGAAATATTATAACGATTTTCAAGGGCAAACTTTACACAAACATTAAACAATCTCAAATATAACGTTTTCTTTTATTTTTTTTGTATCCTCTTGGTAGTGGTTTAAAATTGGCTTGATGAGGGAGAAATTACACACACACAATATATATATATATATATATATATATATATATATATATATATATATATATATATATTAATAAATAATAATAAAAACATATGAATGCTGACCAGAACACTACTGCGATTTCGACCAGTTTGGGGTTATTTGAACCCGGATAAAGTTGGAATTTTTTTTTGCTGTATCTACCACCGCTACTTGCGAACGAACTCCATTTGATTGTTGAGCTCCATTTGATTGATTCACTGATCAAACCACCTGAAGAGACCTTAGTGGTCGAAACCGTGGTAGTTTTCTGGTCATAATTCATATCTTAAAAAAAAAGACATTAAACAGATCTGCAAGTCTGGTCTTCCAACTTGATACTGAGCACTTTTAATACATAGAATCTTAACAAATATTTTACTGTTTGTTTACTCTGGCACATTTCTCTCTCTCTCTCTCTCACTATATATATATATATATATATATATATATATATATATACTGTTTAGCCGTTATATGTTTATACGTTACCAGATGCTTCTCTGTAGCTAAATGGTATAGCACATCAGATCAAATGACTGTTACCGTATAGGAATACAGGTTCGATTCTTATCAGAGAACGTATATTTTCTACGAAATTTCTATATATATAATATATATATATATATATATATATATATATATATATATGCTAATTGAATAATAAAATCGAAAAATCTTATGTGACGCGTTTCGACATTTGAATGGACTTCCTCAGGCTAAATAGTATTTTTACTGATGGACTCATATAAATGTTGGAGGACAGAATGAAACAAACAAAAGTTAGAGGAGATGCAAGAACGCTTAACTTTAAAGTGTCCCTTATGTACATGTTTGCTTAAATTAGTGCCGTGTTCTTTCGTTACGTTGGCGATCATAGCTCTCCACAATTTTCTTGTCCTTTTTAACTCTTAAATAAATTCCGTCTTTTTGTTATCTCTCCAAAACCCTGATCTGCCATTCATTTGTACAAACTCCGCAGGTAGGTTATGAGTTGTTTTCCTCTGTTCCTCTTGCTTTCATTCTGCCCTGTGCGTATCATTTTTTACAAACCGTCTTTCCACGTTATGTGCCCTAGAAATTTGAACTGTCTCTTTTTTATGTTAAGTATATGTCCCTTTTCTTTCCGTTGCCTTTAGAACTTTGTTGTTGCGCGCATGTTCGGTTGACAGCATTCTCAGTATCCTTCTGTAGAAGTTAATTTCTGTTGGCTCAAATATTTTGATTTGTGAGCAGATTGTCCAGCATTCACTCAAATATAGGAAGGCTAATATTACCTAATATTTCAGTTCTTTTTTTTAATTGCATATTCCTAATTAAAACTGCATTACGTAGACTTTTTTTTCGAAGGACGAAAGTTTTCCCATAGGATTTTTCCATTTTGTCATTCAATTACATAACATTAATCAGATACATAGAATATATATTGTTTTAACCTAGGAAAGGTTACTAAATAGAATAATCACACGAAGGTTGGTAATAAACGATAATACTTAGGAGAAGAATAACACATATAAGATTTGCCAGCGTCGCGTAGAAGTAGTCAACTGCCAGAAGTGGGTCAAATAAATTGCACCATGGATCTCAAACTGCATTTCTACCAAACTCCCCACGCGGTCAGATGTGGCACAAGGCCTAATTTAATATGGGGTATCCGAGCCCGTAGGTTCGGCCAAAAATTCCCCGTAGACCCAGTATAAAACGAGGTCGGGTAGCTGTTTCCCGATACGAGACTCTGCCCTTCGACATAGCCTCGTTAGGTGATCCTCTCTGCTCGGAGGCAGAGAGTTTGGCTCAACTGGACACGAATCTCCGACAGCAGGATATCTACCAACCACCCCACGCGGTCAGATGTGGCACAAGGCCGAATTTAATGCGGGGTCACTGAGGCCATAGATCCGGCCAAAAATTCCCTGTAGACCCCATATAAAACGGGATCAGGCAGGTGTTTCCCGAGACGAGACTCTGCCCTTGACATGGGGATCCTCTCTGCCTCCGGGCAGAGAGGTTAACCAGCACAGCTGGAGAGGAATCTCCAACTGCAGACCAACATATATTTACTACTGTATTTAGGTGAATGGGGACATACCCATTTTCATCCGTACGTATGTATGCTACATATATATATATATATATATATATATATATATATATATATATATATATATATATGCACAAATGCGGATCTATATATTTTTATACAGACACACACACACACACATATATATATATATATATATATATATATATATATAGTGCATCTTTATCTGAGTTTTAGATAAAAGCGTATTAATCGCTGAACACTGAACAAAGTGTAGATATTTTCTTATGCTTTTCATCCATGCATTTTCCGTCGTTTTTTTTTTCCTCGTCGGATACGGGAAGAAAACGACAATAAAAAGGAGTCTAACAATTCCAGTCATTCAATCCCATAATCTTTTTCTTACTTTTTCTCGGCCGTTGCTTTGATGTCGTTCAATAACGCAAAAAATATATTTAAAAGCTCAAGTTCTGTATAAAAGAAAACAAAAAGAAAAAAAAAGAAAAAGATATCTCATCGTTTTAAAATGAAATTGCAAATGTCGGGTCAAGTAAGACGCCATGTTTAAGATGGTGGCTCCATTTGAACCAACGCCAAAGGACAGTACGAAAGATAATGGAAACTCAAAGAAGGTTTTTTTTCTCTCTCTAAGGATGGTAAGTATGTCTCCTGTTTTTCTGTTTCTTTTTATATATGAATCTTAGTTACTTCTTTACTCGCTACTCTAGCCACACCACTTCCTCCCATTGTAATGACGATACGTAACGTCTGCTTCAATTAGTTTAGTCTCATCTCTTTCTGGAGTTTTGGATTATTATATATTTTTTAGTGATTATTTTTTTCATTCCTGCATTTTATTTTATTTTCCAGCAAATAATGGTGTGTGTGGATTATAATCATATGTACGAACGCGCATATATGTCAGTAGAAATTTCCATCCACCGTTATATACTGCGTTTTTTGCTTGCGTTCGTATTAACTCAGCATAAGTGTTTTATGTGTTCTTTTGGGTATAAGTAATATATATATATATATATATATATATATATATATATATATATATATATATAGTGACCTCTCATCAAATGCGGGGCCTAACAGTTCAAATTTTAAAACTGATCAGCCAGCGCCAGACTAGACGACCAACTTATAGTGGGAGAGGCATGTATACAATCAGACACACTTTCCGAAAGAACTGATAACTAAGCCAAGTATGCAAAAAATCACTAAAAATCCTCGTCATGATAGAATTAAAAGTTTCCTTCTTCTGGATTGATTATATATATATATATATATATATATATATATATATATATATATATATATATATATGCTAGGAAGCGGACTTCCTGAGGTTATCGGTCTTTCTTTGGAAAGTGCCAGAAAAACCTACCACGTGGTAACCCAAGCCTTGTAGAGTGAAATTGGGTAGATGGAACACTTAGAACACTGGCACGTAGACACACGTCATCGTGGTAGAGGGTACTCACCTTGTTCAAATTACTGATCACGCTATATAACAAGTTCTCTTCCATAAACTATAACTAAGGTGTGCTCAGCAAAGTTGCAGTATAAACCACAGGTGGGCTCTGTGGGTGTTGAGCAAACAGAAATGTGCCTGAAAGAGCGTCTGCAATAGGGATTGGTTAGACACCCTAGTAGATGGGTATCCTCGAATACGAGTGGCTAGCTATTATATATATATATATATATATATATATATATATATATATATATATATATATACACACTAACAACCCCCACCACCACCACTGTAATTATATGTCTCTTTATTAAGATGGATGTGATCTGTTTTCTTCTGTACATATATATATATATATATACTTATGGATTCTATCGTCTTCCACTCTCTCAATCACCTTATTCATTTCGAGAGATATATATCTCCCTCAACCCCTCCTGCCACCAATTTAAGCCTGCCTCTTCAAACAAATATTTGCATAAATTAAAAATGCTAATATATAATTCTTCTTATGCCTGGAATATTTGCAACCATTTATTTGTACTAAAATTGGCAATCTGAGGAATTAGGTTCGATCGTAAGGAAATAAATTATAATCATCATGATGTCTTAAAGTTGTCTGTTTCTTAATATATATATATATATATATATATATATATATATATATATATATATTAAAATGCAGACAACTTTAAGGTTTCATGAGTATAATTTATTTGCTTAGGATCGAAGTTCGATCCTAATTCCTCAGATCTACCATTTTCATATATTTTTGGGTCACTAGCACACTAAAAAATGTCTCATATCAAGAATATTTAACATCGAAAAACATAAGAAAAAAATTAATTATTTTTAAAATTTGTGGAAATCTCTACGCTTTGCCTGATGAAGGTCACGAGACCGGAAACTCGTGTAGCAAAATTATGGAAAATAAAGCATAATATTTTTTTTTAAAAATCCACATTACAAAAATGTTTGCGGTTTCTCTCTTTTTTTAATATACACACTTTTCTCTGGTTGGAACAACTATAACCTCTTCCCTTTATATATATATATATATATATATATATATATATATATATATATATATATTATTTATTTTAAAATATGATTACAACGCTACATAAGAGTTCTCATGTTTCAAAACAAGATCCGAAAACTTCAATATAATTATTTGAATTAAATTGAATTAAAGTGCCAATCTCTGTTCTATCTTCAAGCGAAACTTTTTGGGGATTATTTACCTAACGAGTTCTTTCCTATTTTCTATATATTTTTTCACACACACACACACACACACACATATATATATATATATTCATCTAGATATTTTGTCACATAATTGAGTAATTATATAATAGCTGGTTACTCGTTTCCAAGCAAACCCGCACACTAAGGCAGCTAAATAATCCTCCTTGCAGACACATGCTCGGGCACATTAGCATTTGTTTAATACCCACACAGCTCACCTGTGGTTTATACGACAACTATGCTGAGCAGGTTTTAGTTCTAGTTTCTGGCGGCATCAACCCTATTTTGGTTGATCCGCCATAAACCTCGGTCACAATTTTCGAAAGATTTTGACAGCGCATTTTCCCGAGGTATGGTTTTCGTTTAGAAATCGCCTGACTCAACAAATAGACCATAGTCAGACTCGATATATTCGTATAGATGTTGTTCTATAAACGGTAGATGGCCTGACATAATGTTTTACGCCATGTCCCTCACTTTAACAAACTCATTTGTCTTTTAAGACACGCCAAGAAAATAAAAATGGCAGCTTCTAATCTAACAGAAGAAACGAAATGAAAATGCAAGTCTTGCGTAGAGATGACTTTTACGCTAGCTAACAGTTCCAAGTGTCATTGGAATTTCGCTGTGGCATCTTAGATATAAAGAAGATAATTGTATGCAATATAGGATAAAGTATGCAGTTTTTCAAATATACATACGAAATGTGTTACGGTTTTTTGGGTATATAACGCCTATAACTAGTGAGCGAGTCAGAATGACTTATTTCCCTTTATAGTCGACCAATGGAAGGTTGACCAATCCGAAGCCACACAACACTGTATTCGTCGTGTATAAAGGCGGCCATCTTGTTTCGTCTACCGGAAGGACCAAAGGCGACCAGGAGAAGGATGAACTACACTCTGCTGTGATATCCACTGCGAACCTAAAGTACGCTTTCCTACTGTCTCCGAAATATTCACTGCCAACCTCTGGATTCAATACTCGAGGACGACCGTCATGAAAATGTCTAACAAAATGGTCTTTGAACGTATTCGGTTCAATCGACTTTCCTAGATCTGACTATATACTGTCTATACTAAAATGTCCGGGGGTTTTGGATAGAGGTAGTACATTTGATGTATGGAACGCTGCAACGTCGACATCACTGGCCATCAACCATCTCCTAAATCTCTCACTTGATGGTTCCAAGTTGCTATGTCCCGGTAAACCGTTACAGCTGGCGGACTAAATTCACGTGAGGGGGTTCTGTCAACACTGCAACACCGAACGAAGGACGCAGGTCATGCCGACCAGGGCTACAACGGCCACGTATTCGCGACCCAGGCGAGCCACGTAGCTGGAGAGATGGGCCCTAGCCAGGTTAAAACGCCCAAGACACGCTCAGAAATATAGACAGATACATTCCTGTTCTTGAATGCTATGATTACTCCTTCAAGCATAGAATGCAATCTTAAAGTATATATATATATATATATATATATATATATATATATATAAGGGGACTCTCTGGACTGTCTGGTTCTTCAAATGGCCTGAAGATTGTATTTAAATATGAAAGAGTTTATCGCCGCTCGGTTGACTTCAGTGTCCTCTTTTACACATTAATAAATATAGCATACCTTAAAACTATATTTTTTCATATATATATATATATATGGATGTTTCGTCCCTTTACACGAACATTCCACATGTTGAAGGAGTATCAGCTTGCTATGAGTTCCTTAGTAACAAAAAATTACCTAACTACCAAATTACAGATATATGCCAATTAATAAATTTCATCTTAACACATAATAATTTTAAATTCAACAACAAACACTATTTACAGATTAGTGGCACAGCAATGGGCACAAAAATGGCACCTAGTTATGCTAATATCTTTATGCACATTCTAGAAAAGAAGATACTCGACAATTCAGAATATAAACCATCACATTACTTTAGATATATTGATGACATTTTCTTACTATGGACTCATGGATCAGAAAAATTAAAAAACCTTTTCACTTTCTGCAACAATTTCCACGATACAATTAAATTTTACCATGGAGCACTCATACACATCCATCCCTTTCTTAGACGTTATGATAAAATTAAACAAACATACACTTTCTACCAGTCTATACAACAAACCCACAAACCAACATAAATTCCTGCACTTTAACAGCTGTCATCCCTTTAAATTAAAAAAATCTATTGTATACAGCTCATTTCTAAGAATCAAACGCATATGCTCAGACCATTTAGATTTTCTATACAACATTAATAACTTAACAAAACAATTCCTAAAATGCAAATACCCAATAAAAATAATAAAAGAAGCACTAAATAAAACTATCCTGATAAATCGTAACACACTTCTCACATACAAATAAAAACAACAATCGGATTCCCATGGTTTTTAACCACAATCAATATTCCCACACACTTATTCACAATTTAAAAAATGATTACATAACCTCCAATTAGACAACAAGATCAAAGACATTTTCGATAAACCACCCATAAATGCAATGAAACAATCACCTAACTTATCAGCTATCCTCACCTCTACCAAATATCTAAACAATAGAAACCAAACAGGAAATGACAAATGTAACAAACCTCGTTGCTTAGTTTGCAAACATTTAATAATAGCTAATACATTTTCCGTACCCAACACCAATATCAGAATACAGCCACCTAACCTCACCTGCGATACCCATAACGTAATCTATTATTTATTCTGCAACTTATGTCCTAATAGTGGATATATTGGTGAGTCTGGAACAATTTTAGATTTCGTTTCAATAACCATAAACAAACAATACGTCAAAACAACCCTTATTTCCCCCATAGCTAAAGACTACAATCAATCAGGACACATTATTAAAAACTGCAAATGTTTATTAATAGATTCCGATTTTACTTCCACATTCACACGCAGAAAAAAAGAAACATATTGGATTTTAAAATTAAATACACATAAACTAGGGTTGAATAGGGACTTAGGTGTTTTAAATATTTATAAATATTTCAATAGTTAAGCAATTTTTTTTAGATATAGTAAAAATTTAAAAAAAATATTTATGACAGATTTAAGTTAGGAATATCCGAACAGTGACGTTCCATATCACGTGACGTCCGCGTCTCGCGAAGGACGCTACTTGCTAACAAACAGTAATTTTAATTTATTTGTAACAAACAGTTATTTCTGATGAAAAATTGAGGACAATTTGAAGTATCAAATATATATATAAATAAATAAATACTTTCATAAAATAAAACATAATTTTCAATTTGAAACTTTTTATATATATATATATATATATATATATCCCATACCGATAGCACGTCTTATGCATAATGCAATCTTCAGGTGCTGAGTATAGACTGACCGTTACGTAATTTAAATTTTGATAAAAAATATCTCCTTGTCGTCACGTTGGCGCAGTTATATATTATACTGGGATTACAGTTTTATTTTAATTTTAAAAATGTATTTGGCATTTAAAGTAGACGAGATTTGTATATATATATATATATGTAAAAAAATATTTTATAGTTGCCAATATCAGTTTTCTATATTAAGCATAAAGGGAGAAAAACAAACCATAATTTACATTAAATATTAATCTGAATCAACGTATTTAAACAGATCTTATGCCTACATTTAACCATCAATTTATTTCTCTTTTTTTTTAATAAACTAGGGTTATTTAAGTGTTTCACGATAGCTAATTTTTCAACAAGATATGAATTACATCTATTTCCTTTCGCGTTGTAAGATTTGGCTCTTGCTATAATATCCCAGGTGATGAAAGGTGTATTAGCATCATTTTTTAATCGCCAGAAATATTTAGAGAGAGCAGAGCTGTTTTTGTATTTTATATTGCCTAAAATCATTCGATGATGGTAGAAACGAAATTTTCAAGGATTTTCAGTTGCATCGAAATAAAATTTACCGGAATGTATGATAGCTGGGTATACAATATTATCAGTCATACATTTTCCGTTTAAGGGACAGATCATACTTTTTCGGCAGTTGCATTTATTAAAAAAATAACGTTGTCTTTGTTGGGAATATATTTATTTAATATAATATTATGTAGGGATATAGATTTATCTATGTTATTAACGGAGCTATAGATGATCTTAACATTATTTTTGTTAAAAAGTTTTGTTAATACTTTTTTAGTGTTGGCGAATGGATAAAGTGCTTGTTAATTAAATTTAAGTAAATTCTTCCGATATTCGTTAGAACATTACGATTAAACGGTGGATGAGACCATATAATGTTATGCTTACCTTCTTTATCTGAGATGAGGTATTATGTACAGTATTTACATTATTCGGACTATT
>CAHIKZ030000780.1:2737500-2745000 GCA_903632075.3 Acanthosepion pharaonis | reverse complement strand
CAAGACTTATCCAAACAATAACTGAAAGTTTTATAATATCAATCGTTTTGTCATGTTGTATTGATAATGTTATATTTATGAATATGTCCTGAAGATGGTTTATTAGACCGAAACGTCAGACGGTGACATATTAACATTAAAACAGCATAATCGTATATAAGGATTTTTGTTTTGTTTTTCCGTATATATTTTCCTTCATATATATATATATATATATATATATATATATATATATAGTCACTAAATCAATAAAGGTTTAATGGACTTATCTCCTGACCGACTCCAGAATTTCGCGTCAGATCGCTCATCAGAGTCAGATGTTTCATAAATCTTTTGTTACCAAAGTATTTTTTTTTTATTTTGTCGAGTTGGCTCAGACATTCATGGGCCTATCAGGCCACCCACCACGGTCCTGCAACAAGGTTGAAAGGTTATTAGAGTTGTATTCTGTCTCATGACATGGCTGGTCAATATAGGTGGTTGCTAGGTGACCCACTCGTCTTTCTCCATGGCTAGGTGTCCAGAACAGTAGAGCATTTGTGAGTTCTTGATTTGCTCGCCGGTAGAGTCCTTCAAAGCGCATTCTGGGTTCGCGTAAAATTGTAGAAATATCAGTGGCTCGAAAGAATCTCCACTAGATGTGGTCTGAGAGATCAAATTTCCAGATTACATTCATTTTATTCCGAACGGCCCAGGCTTTAGCTATGCGAATTTTCGCATCATATGGGTGCAGATCTACTGAGAATGAGGCCAACGTAGTGTTCTCTTATGAAAACAACGGCTACGTGCCTGTGACCAGGAGACATATATGCTACGCTAGGTATACCGGCCCAGGACACCCTGAATATGAATACCTCCCTGGTTTCAAACCCTGATAAGTGGAAAGAACTCCTACTCAATTTCTCAGCAACCTAACGAATATTTTAAGGATCTTACATTCTCAAAGATTTTTTTCTTATTTCCTAGTACAATATCTGCGTTTAAATGTGCAACCCTTGCGAGTATTGCATCAAAGGTGAAATAAATCGCAACTATATTTGCTTAGTCGATTGAAAGAATCTTTGGGGAAATGTTGATACGATTTTTTTATCTTTTTTATATGATTCTATTAAGCTAGGTTAACCATTTGCAGGCTGGTTTGAATTCAGAGTTTTCCTTCTCCTAGAGCGGTTTCCAACCAAGGCTATAGAACCCTGTCTGTCTTTTTATTTACCCATAGATGGAGTGGGGAGATAGATTAATACCTTTTCCAAGGTATTAGCCCGTCTAGTGAATGTAATCAACTTGACTGGAATTCGAGCCGTGATCTATTACTCCACCGTGTCTCCGTGGTCGCGTTATCGGTGACTAAACTGAGTTGAGGAGGGTTGGTAGACACGCAGCAGGATTAAAACAAAACCTGGTTTGAGCAGGAGACAGATAGGCAAGGCCAGGTCTACCTGCGCAGGACACCCTGAACATGAATACCTCTCTGTTTTGAAACCCAGCAAAGTGGTGAGAACTCGCCGTACTCAGTTTTGCAGCAATTTTACGAACAAAACCAATCATAGGACTGATGGTAATAACGATGAACATTTTGTTGAGAATAATGAATATTGAAAAGCCTTAATAATTGTTTTTGTTTAAATAATTTTGTTTTAAAGGACCTTACTTTCTCAAAGATTTTTCTTCTTATTTTCTAGTACAATATCTGCGTTTCAATGTGCAATCCTTGCTAGTATTGCGTCATCTAAGGTGAAATGAATCTTAATTACAGTGCTGTTCAATAAAAGCGACTCACCTGATTTTTTTTACTAAATGTTCTCTTCTCCGATGAAACGAAAGTTGAGCTAAACTCAAAGGATACGCGATCTAAAATCCGAAGAAGGAGCTTTGAAAGCTCTTTGAATTTAGCAGTAAGTACTGTAAAGCATCCATTCAGTATAATGTTCTGGGGATGCTTTTCTTTTCATGGAATTGGTTTCTTAAAACCTATTGAAAAGACCCTCAGGAACGAGCAGTACAAGAGAATTTTAGAGTCTTGTCTGCTCCCTTCTGCTGAAAGGGTACAAATCAACCCCACCAAGTTCATTTTTATGCAGGATAATGCTCCCTGTCACAAATCAAAATTGATGAAGGAATACTTTGATGAGAAGCAGGTGAGTGTTATGACATCGCCGCCCCAATCTCCTGACCTCAACCCAATAGAAAACTTATGGAGCATTATAAAGTACAGGCCCTCGAGAAGGCAGTTCAGCAACAAAGGATTTGATTGTGAATTTCATATCCGAATGGAATTCAATGATTGGAGATGAGATTTGCCAGAATCTAATCATGTCAATGCCAAAAAGGGTTGAAAAGGTTATTCAAAATAAAGGAGGACCCATAGATTATTTAGTATTTCGAACTATATTACCTATTATAAATAAATTATACCTCTATTATTCTTTATTTAAAGCTGTTTGGTTATGTTTCTATTGATTACTAGTTTTAGGAAATAAGTGAGTCACTTTTTTTGCACAGAGTTTTTCCCTAAATCTCATTTATATCCAAAATTATAATTATAAATAGAATACCTTAGGGTGAGTAAACTTTTTTACTAGGTGGTCGGGAAGGTGTCTTTATATTAGAAAGATTAAAAATTAGTTTGACCCCAAAAACAATAGGCAAAAAACCAGGTGAGTCACTTTTATCGAACAGCACGGTATATTTGCTCACATCGATTGAAAGAATCTCTGCGAAAACGTTGATAGGACTTTTTTGCCTTTAATTTATATGATTCTATTAAGTTAAGTTAATTTAACAGTATGTCATTCCTTGTTGAGTCATATCGAATATATCTTACAGGACAAAAATCACAGTGAATCAATAGAGAAGTAATTGGTTGGTTTCTTTATTTAGCGGCATATCAGTTTCTATGAGTTATTTAACGCCCAAATATAAATATTTCTATTTTATTTTTGGAGATGATAATGGCTTAGGGATACAAGTCTTACTAATTAACCCATAGCTGGGGGACATAATTAATTTAAAGTGAATATAACAAACCGAACTGGAATTGTAGCTTAGCACTCGGATTAACAATTTACAGTACCTGATTTTCCCAAGCGGTCACCCCTCTAGGTACTGACTATGGTCGACGTTGCTTAACTTCGGGGATCATATGGAATCCGACGTTTCAGCGTAATAGAGAGGTAGATATCCGTCCTGTTTACGATGGACGTCCAATTTACACTAGAGTTAATAAAAAAGTAGCCGTCAGTCCGATTTACTCTTGTGTCAAAATGATTAGGGAGAATCTGTTAAGTGAAGTGTTTTACGGGTCTGTGGAGTTTAAAAGACTATACAGAGAAGGTCAAGTTAGTTTGGTTATATTTAATGTTTTATCAACCCTTGTTGAGTTATGTAAAGTCGAATAGAAAACATATAGGACAATAGTTACAATGAATTAATAGAAAAGAAGGCATAGGTCCGGTTTATACGTCATTCAAAATCATAGGATCGTCGTTTTTAAAGATTTCTTTCTTATTTCTAAACACAAGTTATTTTGTGAATTATAATTGCTCAGGTATTGAAGAGGATTATAGTAAATTTTTTGTCTACCATTCAACTAATTTAGTTCAATATAATTTAATTTAACGACATATCAAGTTTTGTTGAGTTATTTAATGTGAAATATAGATTTTACAGGTCAAAAATCAAATGATTTAGGTAGATACAGTTTACGCTAGTTTTAAAATGGTAGACACGGGTCGGGTTTATATTCGAGTTTGCAAGTATCCCTACAAAAGGTGGGTCTCTTTGAGGGAGTTTTACTCCTCTGTATTGGGTAATCAGTCGGCATAGTTTAAGACACGTCGACAGGGAAAGATTCTTTTAAGAATAGTGCCAATAAATAGGTTGGGTTTTAACACACAAATCTTGATTGCGTCTGAAAGAAAATTTACTCCGTGAATCATGTTCTGGGCTTGAAGAGTAAAAGATTGTAAAAACATTATTGCGACATCGAAATCTACAATAAAAGACATCAAAATATATCGAAATAAAATAACGATTCCATTAATTTAAGAATGCACCAACACTGTACTGTACTGATGCGGCATTCACCCTGGGCGGATTGAGCCGGCTTCTTCCTGTTATGAGAAGAAGATTCTTGGGATAAATTACAGAAGTAGGGTACCCAGGCCTACTCGGATAACGTTCTTGCTTGCCGCGGGATTCCCACAGACGCAGAGACAGGAACGACCAGAAGCCGCCGGTTACCGATGCAGACGCTCCTTGAATTTTCACCAGAGCCCTTGTTAGCCGGCGTGTGTGTCAGACCTGTCCGCCTTGGGTGGCACTACCAAGAACGAAGTTCCGGGCGGCATAGCTCTGACACTACCGTTTACCCCCCCACCAACTGTGAGGTAAGGGTTGGACTTTGCACCAACACTATGTGTATTGATTAGTTTATGTTTTTTCTTGTTAATCTTTTCAACACCAAGCAAGGCAATAAAGCCACTAAAACGCAAGGGGTTACAGAGCGTGAGAGAATAGGAGAAAAAGAAAAGATTATCAAAGAGAGAGATCAATAAAAGAACAAGAATGAAGACAGAAGATAACGATTAACATTGCATTTAACTTCTTGACGATCAAAGTTGATTGAGAAGCAAGTAGCTGGTAGAGAATTCCACAAGGGAAAAGACGATAGAAGAAACTGTTAACATAGAACTTACGGTTGCGTCTAGCCATTTCAACTGTAAAATGATGAAACGTTGGCGCCAAATTAGTACTGTTCATAGAGGAATGTTTATGAGAACAATCATCGTAAAAGTATTTATAAAAATGGTACAGGAAAGCTACATTACGGGAGTGGGAAAGTGACTGAAGCCGAGATGCCATGCCTGAACCAATAACATTGCAGATTCTTCTTTCAATTTTATCAGGGATCTCTAAATATACAGTAGGAGCCCGGGACCAGATGTGGTAGCAATATCTTAGGCATTGACGAATGATAGAGTTGTAAATATGAAACACAGTTTCGAGCGAGAAAATTGGAACGCAAGAATCTTGTGCAGCAGGTTTTGGTTAAGCACAATATTCAGCGGGTCTAATAATCACCACTACAATTTTGAAAAAAAAAAAAAAAAAAAAAAGTAAGAAATGAAAAGGAAGTTTAAATGAGTTAAATATGAAATTTAATATCTTTTCAGGAATTTTGACTTTTCACTGCAGGCCAAGATTTCTAATCATAAACCCTCATTTTTTAAAAAACAGAAACCTCCGTTTTTTCTTTTAATCTTCTTAATAAAAATAATATTTATACATTTCTAAAACTAAGCTGGAAATCATTTGGGGGCTCAAAAATTACAAATTTCCGCTTGGTCCAAGTCCACTGTGCGTTTAATCTTGTACTTGGTATCTGCAAGACTTCATTTCAAATAGTAAATTTAATCGCAGTAGTGAAAGGAAGCAAAACGGCATCTCACAATAAAACTAAACCATTTTAGTGCAGCTGTAGGAAATAATTTAGAAAAGGTCCCAAGCTGCTTCGACATATCAGGCTTTTAGGGATGTTTTGGAGTCAAGATTGAAAGAATTATATCTGATGACAAGAACAAGAGATTTTTTTTGAATGCGATAGAATTAATTGTTAGCATAGAACATAAGGTTACGTCTAGACATTTAAGCTATAAAATGATGAGACTTTACGGCCAATTTAATTACGCTTAAATTCATATAATCTAGGTACCAAAGAGGAAAGCTCATCATTATGTATTATGTATGTAAAAGACTTTGATGTTCGAACACACACACACACACACACACACACACACACACAACACACACACACACACACACACACACATATATATATATATATATATATATATATATATATATATATATATATGTACCATACTTGATAGATTCATCTTTTGTCACTGACGAGGCAGATTTTTTATCCGAATTAGGTTGCCATTTCTTTCTGCGATAGACTAGTTGCCATCTGTCCTGCTATTTATTCATAGCTGGTGGGGGGGGAGGAGAGGATTCATAACTTTCCCAAGGGTATGTAATGGATTCGAATGGAATTCGAACTCGGCTTTCCGGTTCCTCAATCTGTGTGTGTTGTAACCTTGGAAAGGTTATTGAATGAGGAATAGCCAAAACAGAGGGTGGAAATGGAAATGTTAATCTTTATAGCATCAACAAAATAAATTGCTCGCCAGCGTCGTGAACTAGGTAAACCACTGCTACTGCTGGACTACTTAGCATATGACCCCCACTTACAATAGTATGCAACGTATTTTTTGAGGATTTGGACATATCCATTAGTGTTCATAGGTACGGTATATAATAGTGTGGAGAGAGAGAGAGAGAGAGAGAGAGAGAGAGAGAGAGAGATTGATTGCTGAGTATGTAAGTACGGTGCCGTTTTTCGCAAATCTAGTAATACAAAGATATAATTCAGACTTGTTGAAAAAGTTCGGGTTAAGAAAATAGTGTTTCAGAGCACCTAAGAAAATATAAGTATAACCATATCAACGTATAGCAAATTTTTTAACTGATGTCTTATGAGAAGCCGTTACGAAATCCAACATTTAAATTATGAAAATTACAATATTGTCGCGGATGCCGCTCTTCTTTGGCCAATAGGGCATTTTAACCAACTTCTCTATAATGTCTCTCATATTCGCAGAAGCATTGTAGTCATGCGAATATTTTGGCCATTTTTTAAATTCATGTTTTCGGAAAAAAAAAAATCAACATTTCCGTTTTGTGTGAACGAATTTGAGGGTGGTAAAAATGATTCGGTGCTTCACGAATGAAGCAGTCTTCAAATTACAAAAGAAGCAGATATTTATATCTGTACACAGTATAGTTCGTTGAAAATTCCAGGAAAATCAGAGAAGATCACGTGAACGTTTGTCTCTAGGTTGTAACAACAGCAGTTGGTACCTGCCTTTCAAAGCAAAAAAAAAAAAAAAGGCAAAAAAAAAAGGTAAAAAAAAGAAAAATCTTTATCGGAATTAGAATGGTTCCCCTTTTACAGCGTTAAGAAAAGAAAGCATTCGTTACATTCTGAGATTGCTTATAATTTTTTTTTTAGAAACAGAAATAGAAAAATCACTACTTACCTAATCCGGAATACGGTCAAAGGACTGTGTTAAAAAAGCAAGTTAAATTAATCACAATGATCTAATTCTAAAACGCAGATTCTTTTTTCGGCTGCTTTACAGAAATCATCCTTGTGAAATGAAATGATATAGTCAGGTGCAATGAAACAAAAAATACAATCAAATCAAGGCACTATACAGACCAATAGAATGAATATATATATATATATATGTCTGTGTGTGTGTGAGGGACAATTTAGAAAATTTGCATCTATTTATGTACCCGCCACATCGATAAAAGACAAATCGATCGACAAAATCTACAGGGTGGTCCGAAAGTATTGTCACCCCTTCATAATGTACTTTTCTTTTTCAGATGGCTGACACGAGCTCCAATACAAAAATGATGGTGCTCATA
>CAHIKZ030000780.1:2722500-2730000 GCA_903632075.3 Acanthosepion pharaonis | reverse complement strand
GAGTGAATTATCTGGTTTGAAAGTCTGAACAAGAGCAGCACACTGAAACTGTCGGTCACTCTGTCTTGTGACTTCGTGGAATATAACATCAATAAGTCACCTCCCTGACAAATCGAACATGGTGAGATTTGAACCTTGGTCTCATAGTCAGAAAGCAAACATTCTAACCACTCGGCAACGAGCCCATATAACGAATCCTTTCTGTCAGTAATGGTAATGGTAATATTAGCCGTTTCCCTATGAGGAAATATTTGGCATTCATATATTTTCATATTTCCTTTTGTATCATGTATACGAATCATTCAATAAAGATGCTGTAAAAAAAAAATAGTCGAAACATTCTACTACTCACGAAAATGTCTGACTTCTGCCATGCTTTATTTTTTAAAGAATCAGGCCAAACCAAAAATGGAGTAATACTGCAATATCTGGGATGGAACTGTTCAAATCTCACTTTCCACGGGATCTCGTTAGGTGTGGAGGTTATTTATTTTCCACTCAGCAAACCCTAAGGTCCCTTTTCCACATGCGCAATGTCACAATCCTAACGATACAACCTTTATCTATGATCCTCCATATTATCATAATTATCATTTGATTCCGCTTCATCTCATATTCATATCACGCACCTCATTCTTGACCTTCAACTGTTTTCGTGAAATATATTGAATGAACTTTAGTAACAGTAAAAAGTAAACTAGTTATTTAGAATTTTTTCGTTTTTCTATTTTGTAAAACAAAATTATAAATTATATTTCAGAAAAATAAAATCATAAATAATTTTTTTATTAACATTAATTATCATTAATTTTTCTTATTTTTTATTTTTTTATTTATTTATTTTTTGTCGAGAGTCTATATTTTGATTCTAAGTAGCAACTGATCTTTTTTTAGTTACTACGTCATTGAAATGCATATGCATGCTTAAATACTGGCCTTAGATATTTGTAATGTTTTTTTTTCTGATATTTTGTCATTAAAATGATAATATTAAAGGGAAGAAAAAAACTGAGGAATTAGACAAATATCTGTCGCAGACATCATATAGGGGAAGAAGTTTTTATGTATAGTATTTTATAATCATGAAATAAAATATTTATGTCATGAGGTGCATTTTGTAGATCCTCCCTGACCGTAAACGGTGTTATGGTGTATGGAGGATTGATTGGTGATGAGTATTTGTGGTGAATGTGTCATCTGTAACAAATGAATGGGTCGTAAATCGGATTAGCTAGGTATAGGATAGTAAGTGACGACCAGCCTCAAATACATTCCCCCCTCTTATCGGCCTTGTGCCACAATTGTGTATTTTACACAATAAATCTTAACATTTGGCATTCATTGACCAAACAGCCAGTACTGCTTTCAGTTGAAATTTATAAAACCTTTCTCGTAAAACACTTTTTTCATGTTCCTCAAGTCCAATAGCTGTTATCGCTCTTTCCACTATTGAGAAAGGGACTCTCAAATGAATTTTCTAACAATGAAAAACTATTGTGACTAATATTAAATTTGTATAAGATTATATATTACCTGCTACTGAAAACAGGTGACCATATATTTCTATTATTATCGAAAATTTTCCGAAATAATCATGGCCAAATTAACATTTATTTTCTCCTGAACCATCTGTTTCTTGTGGTGTGGAATATTAACATCTTATTTTCTCTTGGCGTTGCATCTGCATCTATTTCAATTAGCATTCTTTTCTATAGTAAAATAATTTCTATAGTAAAATAGCAGATGTGCACTTGCATTATGCATAAAGATACGCATTCTGACAGTAAAACATGCCTTACATCTTGGTGTCTTTCAATTATTATTCATTTCTATAGTAAAATTTGTAATGAATTTCTATAATAAAATCACTGACAGATGAGTATTTTTTTTCTATAAAATATAATTCTAAACCCATGGCAGCCCTGTTCCTGATTCTCTGCACAAACATACACTGAAAATCGAAACATGGCAAAGTGTAATTTTATTTGAAAATTGTAGAATTTAGCTTTTTACTATTTAATTTTTCCTTCACTTCAAGAGTTAAACAAAGAGTTTTTTTTTTATTGCTGAGAGATGGATAATGATTGTGGAGCGCCATATGTACACGGTTTATTGTTTTCGGCAGTCAGCTCAGAAAGACAACCGGAGATATTGTTTCAATTTTTTCCAAACCGCCAGAAATTGTTTTGGGATCTACATGTATATAAACATTTCGACTTCTTTGTTTAATGTGTCTTATCCGTGATATCACGTGTTATATAGATTGTTTGTATTATATATATATATATATATATATATATATATATATATATATATATATGTATGTATGTATGTATGTATGTATTTTAAAAATGATAATTTGTTGGATTAGCAAGGGAGATAACTCGTGTATGCCTCAGGCAAGACTTGAAAAAGGTAAACTGTTTTGAGGAGAAGAAGCGAAAGAATTTAGAAAGTTCAAAAGGAAACATCATCTCATTCTCATTGCGCGCCAAAAAATAAATAATTTCCGTTCTCATATTTCATTCCATTGAAATGATTTGAAATTGAGATTGCAAAACAAAAACGTAGCTGTAAGTCACACAGGCGCTCGACAGCGAAAAAAAAACAAAATAATAAAGCAGGAAAGAAATGAGCAAAAAATAATAAAAAAGAAACTTTAACAAAACAAAAACAAAAACAGAAAAAAAACAAAAAAAAACAAAACACCGGGAGAGGAAACGAAGGTAATCTGAGAGAAAGAGAGAAAAAATAAAATAAAAGAGAATAAACGTTATTAGAAATTTGAATGAAGAACAATTGCGGTGATGGTAACCACAGGATGAGCAAATGACAAAACAAATCCCAAAACACGCAGACGAGTAAATAAAACGAAAGCACACACAGACGACGTTAGCCTGCATAAAGGAAGACCGCCATAGGTTATAAGAAAAGATTAATCAAACGATATATTTGTTCTCTTCCACATTCAACTGCCACTTTCCGTGGGGGACCACGAGATGCTTCGGAATGAAAGCATCTTAGAATAAATTTTAGCTTATATTTATTTTATATACATCATCCATTTCTCCATTTCTTTTTCCAATGCATTAATTTGATATTTTATAACTCTCTGAATTTAAAAGAAGACCGTTTAATTTATACAGAAATACGAATATGACAAAAGTATATTGCATTGTAGTAAAATGTATGAGAACTGAATAAATTCGCTGAGCCTATAATATTATAAATGGCAGACATTTTGTGAGTATTTTTTACGTAGGCAAAGCGTGTTGTGACGCAGGCAAACAGTGTTGTGACGTATACACAATATACACCATTTCTATGAAACTCACCAGTTGTCCCCATCTAACCTAATGATGACGTAAGTTGAAAGCTTGGGCCATATTTCTTGTACTATTCTTCCGAAATATATATATATATATATATATATATATATATTAAGACATTTTTATGTTTATACATTCTTTTTATAGATAAAAATATTTCAGTAAATGCTCTGTTTATAATAAACAGTATTAAACAACATTTACCGGCCTGAATGTCCGAGAAATTTACATTTGATACGCCATGAGCAGATATGAATATACGTGAGAGTTTCATAGAAGATTGAAGTTTAAATACAGTAAATTCGGCATCGCTAACCAAACGCGCCTCTGTGGCCAAATCGGTAAAGGCACGTCAAGCTAAATGATGGTTGTCGGATGACGAATATTTTCTGTGAAAATTTTTCGGACATTCAGGCCGGTAAATCTGAATGTAACGAATCTGAAATTTACTGTGGATGATATAGCGATTGAAGCACTTTCTATGCTTTTTCGTCGCGGTAAATTGCCTTCTTTTTCAATTAAAGTAGCTTTTTTTTTTTTTTGATAAAAATTATAGTGAAACTCATTTTAATTTAAAGAGCAACTATGGTTTGTTTTGTGCTCATATAATCTTTTATTTATATTCTATTAGAATATTTCCACATTGTCATAGATTTTCCTAAAAATTTTCTGCTATATAAAAAGTGTTATATCGTTTTCTCATTTTATATGTTCACAAATTAGTATGGAAAAAGGAAAAGTGAGATAATTCTGAGTAAATCTCAGTCACGTTTAAATGTCTGATTCGTTGATTTTTAAATTAAAAAAGAGAGAAATTAATAGGCCATATGGACGCTTGAAGTGGTTTATTATGAGGCCACAATATGCCACGTTTTACTCAAAAGATGGCCATTATTTCATATTCTGAAGTTGTTGACTGAACAGGAGTTGTGATTTCAATTCTACAAGTATTTGTGCAATGGATAAATGAATATATACCAATGTACATCCTTAATGGCGAATCTCCTTGGGGAACAAAAGAAAGCGGTAAAATTATCCAATAATGAGATGCAAATAATAGTAATAATGATGATGTTAATAATAACGAAGAAAAAGACAAGAAACGATGTGAGACAGGATAAAAAAATACTAACATTTACAGACGCTTGTTTGGTGCCCCAAAATACAATTGTGATTTGGGGAAAAGGGGAATAGAACACTTGAATATAGTTTGCATTGAAAAAGAAGATACGAGAAAAAGTTAAAATAGGGAAAGAAAGAAAAGAGAAAAAGAAAGAAAGAAAAGAGAAAGAGCAAACAGAAAGAAAAGAAGAAAGAGCAAACAGAAAGAAAGAGCGACAGAAAGAACGAAAAATAAAGAAAAAGAAGTAAAAACAAAGGAAAGAAGTACTAAGCGAAAGAAAGAGAAAAGTCTAAGGAAAGAAAAAGAAAGCGAGAAAGAAAGAAAAAGCGAAAGACGGGAAGATATAGAGAGCAAAAGAAAACAAAATAAAAAAGAAAGTAATTAAAACGAAGGAAAGAAAGAAAGAAAAGGCGAAAGAAAAAATGGCGGAATGAACGAAGGAAAGAAAGAAAGGAAAAAGCAGAAATAAAGAAAGAGCGAAAGTCAGAAAGAACGAAAAAAAGAAAGGTGGAGAAAAAGAAAGTAGAAAGAAAGTATGAAGGAAGGAAAGGAAGAAGGAAATAACGAATGAAAGACAGAATTGAGGAAAAAAGAGTGAAAGATGAAAAGATGAAAAAAGATGAAAGATGAAAGATGAAAAGATGAAAAGATGAAAGATGAAAAGAGTGAAAAAGGAAGAGTGAAAGATGAAAAAGTCAAAGAAAGAAAGAATTATGAGAAGAAGAAAAAGAAAGTATGAAGGAAAGAAAGAAAGAAAGACAGAAAGAACAAAGAATTTTGGGGGGAAAAGCATCTTAGCGTAATTGCGAAAATTTCAACGACAAGACTTAGCTGATGGATATTATGCGCATACCTATATTTACATAAATATATACATATGCTGGCGCGCACAAACACACACACTTGCATATATATATATATATATATATATATATATATATATATATATATATATATATATATATACAACAGCCGAGATGACATGGATATGACAATAAAGATGGGACAACAGTCCGAACTGTATATATATATATATATATATATATATATATATATATATATATATATATATTGACTCGACTCGACTCTCCCGTCGAATTCGACGTATGAGGGTCAATCAGAATAATTCCTAGGAAAGCGACAGCCCGACAACAGCACATGCGATTTGATTACAGTGATGAAGGTTTCGTGCAGGACCATCCACACTTTTTGAAGGAATTCAGAGACCTGGTGCACCGTGTGCTACAAGGTCCCCAAACGACCCTCCGCAGATTTTGATTTCAGAGTTGCCTATAGAACCTGTCCTGCTTTTTACCCATAGCTGGAGGGAGAAGAGGATTCACACCTTTCCCAAAGGTATTAGCACGTAAGTGAATGTAATGGATTCCACCGATTCTCCAATCCAAGCTGCTATCCATCTATTGAAGATGTTGAAAAGTCGTAAGCCATCATCATGGTATAGATTTCTATGTTCATACAGTCATACAGTTCTTAGCTACAAACGGTTTATTTGCTAAATATTGCCCATAAATATAGCAAACATATATATATATATATATATATATATATATATATATATATATATATATATATATATATATACTCTTTAGCCCATATATAAGAGAAGAAGGATTCAGGTCATATCCAAGATCATTCAACGAAACAGACTCGCTTAGAATTTGAATTTGGAAAACCACCAGTAAGCGTCACACCAACTAACATACATGATATATATATATATATATATATATATATATATATATATATATATATATATATATATATATATATATATATATATATATATATATATATATATGTGTTTCTGTGTTTTTGTGTGCATGTGTTTCTGTGTGTATTTGTGTGTGTATAATGTTCATTCCTTTCTGTTTTAGTCGAGTTAGTCGTTGTTAATGCAAAGAATGATGGTCTGTGAATAGACTTAGAAAGAAGATTATATATCGGACTTACCTGCCGGTCGGATAATTCCTTCTTTCCCGTGTTGGTCGAAGTTGCTATCAAACCAACAGACAAAACTTCCACTAACACACCTACCTTAACCTTTTTGTCTCCCGCTGATGTGGTGACTTCTGTCGATTTTCATCACCACAGTCCAACTTCATATTGTTTTGTCTATCGGTCTTTAAGTTTGTTTGTTTTTTAAAATTACTTCGATACAATTAAGGAGGACTGTTGAATTGTCAGAATGTTTTATTTTTGTGGTAAGTTATTTGATTACTATTTCTTAGATGTTTCGCATTCATTACAAATTTCGTTTTTTTCTTCTTCTTTGAGCTCAAAGCGCCAAACACAAGCATATTCTACGTCAGCTTGTTCAGCAGCAGAGAACTCTTTGTCGGTATTGCATGTGAACATGAGACTTAAGCCATTTCTATCCGAAACGTTTTGTGCGTTTTTAGTTCAGTGCGGAAAACGACACACTTTGTCTCGGCTCTCAGTAGTACAGACTGGTGGACGCTAGTTATTGCGTGTCAAAAGGTACAAGCGCCGATGGACTTAGGTGTACATCTTTACCAACAGGCATATATATATATATATATATATATATATATATATATATATATATATATATATATATATATATATATATATATATATAAACCTATAGCCAGACAAATCTACCAAGGTTTCCCCTAAGCGGATCGTCAGGAAAGCTGGCTTCCCTGATAATCTGCTTAGTGTAATCTTGGTAGGTTTGTCTGGCTCTCTAGTTTTAACTAGGTCTGCTCTATTTACTGTATCGAGCACTTTATTTAGTTATTTTGCCTACTCGTATCAGGTTTTTTTCTTTGGGTTTTGGACTTGCATGCTAGACGATTATTTTCGGCTAAAGTACATGTTCTTGGTTCTTTCTTTTTTTATACCTTTTTTTCCCCTTTGCTATTGGTTTGATTAGGTTTTCCGAACGAGTATAATTTCTTATACTTATAAGATTACTACAAATACATATATATATATATATATATATATATATATATATATATATATATATATATATATATATATATATATATATATATATTAAGT
>CAHIKZ030000780.1:2712500-2717500 GCA_903632075.3 Acanthosepion pharaonis | reverse complement strand
TTGTTTTTAAACAACGTGAATTACGTTTAGTACCCAGTGCATTCGTGTGACTTAATAAAGAAAGTGTGTTCTCGGGTGTTAAACATTACATATAAACTAAATACTGTTCCGCTGACATTATTATGGTGAAGACGAATGGTAAACAGACAGAGCGAAGAGTAGGACTCATGACTATTCCAAAGGAATCAGTGCGAAAGGGTCAACTAGAATATCGACTAAATGATCCGTTTCTGCCTCTCGAGTTGACACTTGTCTGCATGATAAGAAATTATTACAATTCTTACAGGTAATAATGCTTATTAACCAGAAGTTTTCACCTCGACTTGACTTCAACTTATTGTTATAACATTGTATTTAGCCAATTCCTTTCTCTATTCTGTTTCAAGATAGGCGAAGTTTCGACGTAAACTAATCACTAGTAGAACTGTCTTACCATTGCAGAGTTCATACGAGAATTCTTCGGACACAGCATGGCACCAGAGCATACACACGCGCACACAGACACACGTACACACGCGTAAGCACAAACGCATACATTTGTGTGTACATCATTAATATGTCGCAATAAGCAATTTATTACCCTTTAGAAGAATTGGAACAAGTTTGGCTGAAATTCAATATTGTAGCCACAGCTCTGGAGTAGACACAATAACTTTATTTGGAAATCGTCCGAGCACACACACACACACACACACACACACACACACACACACACACACACACACACACACACCACAATGTTCCTCTCGATCTCTCCTTTCTAAACACTGCTCATGATTTAGATAGGCTTTTTATTTAACGATCGGAATACTTCATATCGTGTTACGAATATATTTGCCCAAGGAGATATTTATATATTTTATCTCAGTTTTTAACGAGTCTTGCGTATTGATGATCTTTATTGTGTCCATTACCGATCGACCAAATGACTCTCGCATTCATTTTAAACTAATTCAGCGCCTATGAATATAAGCTCTAGTAAGATTTGATTATATGTTTTCATTATCTAGCCCGACATATTGCCAAACAGTTTATTGTACAGCAAAATTAGTTTTAAAAAATTATGTAGCAGTGAAGCATTTCGAATAGAGATCATTTTTTAAAGATGGCCGATGCCTTACAAAAAATTGGAAACACAGATAAAAAATATATACTGAGCATGCGCATAACCCTGGGAAATATACTGACACAAGGACCTGCACGCAGCGTCACCTGAGGTTTTACGATGATGTGTGAAAACCCAATGACTTTCTTTGTATTTTTGACGTGGTGACCTCCAGGACCAACAAGGGATTCTAAGTCAGGTTATAAAATTACCTGTTGTATTTTCTAAACTCTTCAATAAAGGAGTTTCATTTTGTATATTAAAAAAAAAAACAAAAAAACACAAAATTCTACCACCTTATATGAACAAAACAAAAAAAGCTTCTTATCAATATAACCGAATCAAAGATCGAACTTTTCTGTTGTCTTTCAATTTTTCACGAAAGACAAATGCCAATCAAAAGTAGCTTGTTTCAATCTTTGTTTCTTGATAAGAAGGTGAATAACTACTAATGTCGCCATGTCTTCCTTAATTTTTCGTGTTACCTGTACAAAAGAGACCACAAAGCTCCGAGGAGAATTTACAATAAAAAAGATGAAGGATAAAAAAAAAATATTAAAAATAGGAAGAAAATATTATATTGAACCAGAGTTAAAATACATACTTGAGACTTGAGAATAAAAATTGTTAGTTTTGGCATTAAAAAATATATATGTAAAAGGAGAAAAAGAACCATAAAAAGATAAAAACAACAAAAAACAATAAAAGGTACAAATAAAATGAAGAATATGAACAAAAAAAAATCACGACAAAATTACGAAGAAGACAAAACGACATAAATATTTGTTAGAAACTCGGTGTTTTAAAATTGGTCGTCTGCTTCGTTCATTTTTTAAAATAATATTTGAAAATGTCATATAACCTATATTATTTAATTATATATGGTAAAATGACACACGTTTTATTATTACATACATACATATATATATATATATATATATATATATATATATATATATATATATACATATATATATATATATGCGATATTATATATATATATATATTTGTGTGTGTGAACTTTTTTGATTGTACTTTTTAAGCGCGGCTGTTTATCCTCCTTTTACAATATACTATCTTATATTGTATATTGTATTTTAGATTGATATATATATATATATATATAATATCGCATATTGAGTACTGGTGCTAATAAAATAGTGCTCGATGTATAATAATACAGCTTATTTATATCAATAATAAATATATACATTTTCCTCAACGGTAGCACACATCTGAGATCATGCACAATCAGCACCTGACGATTACGTTGTGCATTAAACTCAGCCTTGTGCTCCCGATGAGGAAATATATATATATATATATATATGTATAAAATATTATCTTTTATTAAATTCGTATGTCACATATATGCAAAAATGTCATATATTTTATTTAGTTTCTTATATAGGGAAAAATTAAAGACAAAGTGGAAAATGTTATTTTCTTTGACGTGTTTCGATTTTAAGGACTTCATCATGTAGAAAAAATTTTTACACTTTGTCATTAATTTTCATATCATTGGTCTCATGCATAAAAATCCATTCTGCCTGTTTAGAAAATCAACAGTTGAAATTTTGGATTTTGTCTCGATTCGAACAAAAAACAGTTAACTATTTTTCGCCATGGGACGGGCCACAACTAAAAGCAAGTCAAACTGAAAATATCGCGTGAAGTCAGAGTAGACATAATTTTCAAAATCGATCCCAGTTTCCAATTCTGCGTGACAGTGATATATATATATATATATATATATATATATATATATATATATAAATATATTATAATTATAATCTAGGGTCTACTTTTTTATCGAGCACTGTTTTTAAAATAAAAAAACAAAAAAATACTAAAGAACTTCGGATAATCAATCTAACGGTTCTTTCCTATTTTATATATATATATATATATATATATATATATATATATATATATATGTGTGTGTGTGTGTGTGTGTGTGTGTGTGGGTGTGTGTGTGTGGGTACGTGTATGTGTTTTTGAGTAGACATATCTGAGTAGACATGCGTGTTTTTAAATAGTTAAATTAACTAGAAAGACAAGTGAAAATTTTACGGTTTTCCAATTTGAATTTTCTGATGAATCTTAATTCTTAAGTTAATAACTGAACAAGCGCATGACGGATTCTACGACAATAAGATATCCATAGAAATTCCCCTCTCGCATCGCTATATATTTGAGCTTAACAGCGTTAAGCAAATATTGCCACCACAATCATAAATAACAATGCTGGTCACTATTTTATGATGTAAGGCGATACAAATAAAAATATTTGAAATCGACATATTTTACCATTTCACTGAAATAGACGTTAAACACGTCTTTTGCACTGAAACCAAGCAGCGACTGTAATATATCTTTTCCGTTTTTCCATGATCAATAAGGAATCGCCCATTATTTAAGAGGCATTAGCGGGGCGTAACAGTAGTGTTAAATAAGAGGTAAGCAAATTATATGATGTTCACCTTCGGTAATCTTATAAGACGTATTTACCTCGCGGTAGGGATAGAAATTTTCTTCTTTTGGTTTCAGCAACCCTCTCTTAGCAAAAGGTGTTTTAACATTTCGGCTAACTAGGTCTGTACAGCAAATCAATTTATATATATATATATATATATATATATATATATATATATATACACCTCGTGAGCCAGACAAACCTACCTGGGTTTCACACCTAAACGGATCGTCAGGGAAAGTAAGCCTTACTTTTCCTGACGATCCTAGGTGAAACTAAGGTAGGTTTGTTTGGCTCACTAGGTGTATCTAGGTCTGATTTTTGTCGACAGAAGTTCATGTTTGTAGCTCTTTCTTTTTATAAAACCTTTTTTTTCCCCTCGAGATTGATTTGATTATTAGCAAATCAAAAATAGTTATCTATAATTATATATATATATATATATATATATATATATATATATATATATATATATATATATAGTTTAAAATTTACTATATTTATGGGAAAAGAGAAGTCGACAGCGGGGTTAGAATATACAGAGGAACAGTTAGGACATAGAAATCAGCACGACATGTGGACTAGTAGATGATATTATGATCACTTATGACGTGTTCTGCCAGTTAACTCGCAGTATTGATTTCAATGCACAAATTGTTCTTATCTATCTATCTATCTATCTATCTATCTATCTATCTATCTATCTATCTATCTAGGATGTTACTTTTGTCTGATGTGATATTAAAGGATTTACTGGTTGCAATATGTGCTAAAGGCTGTCCGGACCATGGTCTGTCATCGATTTTCCTCATACCGCATATGTGTTTATATATATATATATATATATATATATATATATATATATATATTCGGTATGAGGGAAAAACGATGACAGACCATGGTATATATATATATATATATATATATATATATACACGTAGTGATTATCCAAGCGTACGTAGCTTAGATGTGATATATATATATATATATATATATATGCTGTATGAGGAAAATCGATGACAGACAATGGTATATATATATATATATAAAGAAGACCTAATACAGTTTAAAAAACAGGGATCAAAACATTCATCGAGGGATTAGTAGGTTAATGCATCTTTAAAATTTATTTAGCGAATGGATGTCGCCTTTTTATATCATTAACTTTACTAATTTACTTTTTTGTATGAATGACTCATTGTAATATGCATATATATATATATATATATATATATATATATATATATATATTATATATATCATTTACATTTCATCATTTCTGTAAATGAATGACTCATTTGATTTTTCTAATAAGAACAATCATAAAAACAAACAAACAGCCGAACGAATTTCAAACACCACTGTTTTTTTTGTGTGGTTAATATGGGAATCGGGTTTTTTGGCAGGGTTGTGATTAAA
>CAHIKZ030000780.1:2695000-2707500 GCA_903632075.3 Acanthosepion pharaonis | reverse complement strand
GTAATAAATTCCTTCCTATCGGTGTTAGAAATCAATTTCCGGTCAGATCAGTTCAAAGCGCAAATATTTCGGGCGAAGGTCATTACTTCTGCGGCTTGTAATCAGGTAACATAGCATTAAACCCGCATTAAAAATGACTGAACTAGTGTTGTCGTCTGACAATATTCTCTATATTGAATTAACGACGTTATCCGGTGTTTTGAACAACAACTACATACTTAACTGGAGGACTAATATCCTTTTTATCGGTTCTCAGTCTATCAGGGCGGAAGGCGGTGGCTGAAAGAAAATTCAATCCTCATATAAATTTGTATTTTTGTTTGAGCAAACGAACTTTGTCTTCAAGTGATTTACTGTTGCATACGCATAAATAGTCGTTTAGCATTCCATTGACATTTGGACGTCCGATTCGATTATCCTGGAGTTTAATTTGACATTAATCTAATTTCTCCTGCCGCTGATAAAATGGATGCTACATTGGCATAATTGTGCCTCACTGTACTTTTCCAATAAATTAATTTAATCCGACAGTGTCTGTCGATGTAAATGGTTGGGAGTCGGCTGCAGAAATTCAGGCAGTGTTATGTCCGACACCCTGAAAAGATTTGGTAATAATTCTTTCTCTGTCAATATTTTTTGTGCCAATAGATAAACACACCGGCACATATGGTGCTTGATTCGAAGATGGCTTCCAAAGGGGTTATTTTTTTTTTCTTAAGTGTTTATTTTTAGTAATCGTAAGAAGGCATTGCCGAAATAGTAATAACAAAAGATAACTTATCCGACAAATAAAGTGATTTTGTGGACTTCGCTATCATCCCGTAATTGAATTCCCAATAAATTGATTTGCTTTTGACGGCTTATCGACCTTTCGTAGGTTATTTAAACCGATAAAATATTTTTAGATTATACGAATTTTTTTTAGCGATAATAATGATGAAATGATACAAATCCTACTAATTAACCCATAGCTGGAGGTATGTGGATTCATACCTTATCCCAAAGGTATTTGGCGATTTTCTAAACGTTGCTTTGATGTGACGCAAGGCCGGAAGTATGAGGAACCCAGTGAGGATCGGACCTATTACTCAGTCGTAAATTGATCCAGCGAGACAAGCTTGCTAACGATTACACGAAGTCGAAGGACTCTATATCCCAAGGGCACTACGTGAATATAACAAACTCGACTAGAATTAGAACTCGGCTCTCCGATTACCAATTTAGAGCCGTTATCCGTTATACAATGCAAACATCTGAGTTTACAGCACCTGGTATTTCCAAGCCGTCACCCATTTAATCACTAACCAAAGTCGACATTTCTTAACTTCGCTGATTGTAGGAGAACCAGTGTTACAACGTGATATGGCCGTAAGCCTTTCCATACGAGAAAAAAAAGAAACAAAAAGGACACTTATACTTGGAACCAGAAAGAGACAATTGAAATTTCTACGTCAAATAATGAGGAAAGAGGGCTGGGAAAATTTAACACTCATAAGAGATGTTAAAGGCAATAGGAACAGATGAATTGGGTAAATGATTGGCAGAATAAAAATTAAGAAAATGATGCTGTGGAGAGTCATAATCGCTTAGTTCTGAAGGGAAATGGTATCAAAGAAAATAAAAATGTATAGGTTATTTCGTGAGGATAGAAATCATTACAGTAAACATTTTCTGGCAGACCAGCTCGTTAACCATTGCTCCACACTGAGGAGCCCATAATATCGTACAGCGCATGTTGATGTTTTAAATGTGTTAACTACATTTAAAGGAATGTAAAACTCACGTATATTTTGCTATAAATGAGTTCAGAAATTTCTTACCTGATATACTTTAATTTTAAATATACTTTGCAGTGGCTTGAATTCAGTGAGCATGCAGAAACTGGTGCTTACCAAAGTGCTTAGACTAGAAGAAGCCACTGGCATGGATTCTTGGAACTTTTATAGAATTTGGCAATATTTGATGGGTGCAGGTAGTGTTTTATGAAACAACAACAATTCACATATCAACAACAAATTTTGAATGAAAAATGGTCTAGGAAGAAATTAAAGAACCATGATGGTGTAGAAGAGTGAAAAAAAAATCACTAAACTTTGATTTGTGTGCGTTTCGTGTAAATAAAAGAGCTGTTCTCCACCAAAATTTCTCTCAAGTCTCAAGTGGATTAAATTCGGAGCTGCTTTCTGGACTCGTGTTGACCGCTAGCCGTGCAGGGGTTCTTTTCTTCTACACGTTGTATACCGCCCGCCCTCCTCTGTTTATTATTCCCATATTAATCTTTTTGGGGATATTTTTATGGAAGGAAATATATATATATATATATATATATATATATATATATATATATATATATATATATATATATATATGTTGTAGTGGTTCCAACGAGAGAAAGTATGTATATTAAAAAGAAGAGAGAGAGGTGCCGCTAACGTTTTTGGTTGTAATGTGGATTTATTTAGAAAAAATATTATGCTTTGTTTTACATAATTTTACGACACGTGTTTCTGGTCTCGCGACCGTCTTCAGGTAAAAGTGGAGATTTCTACATATTATTAAAAACCATTAATTTTTCTTCATGTTCAATGTGAAATATTCTCGATATGAGACATTCTCTGTTTGTGTGTTGGTAATCCGAACACTAGAGTTCAAAAGTTTGAAGCCACCCCAGAATTACCAAGAGTCGCCTCAAACTTTTGAACTGTAATGCATATATATATATATATATATATATATATATATATATATATATATATATATCATATCATCAGCCGCTGACTTCATTAAATTTTCCAGACAATGAGAGCGAGTAAAAACATAGTTTCTTTTTGTTTTTTTGAATACACGAAATTTGTTTTCAAGGGTGATAATTAGAGTTTTCATTTTTACGAAATTTAAATTTGTCCTCTTGAAAGATTTTAGAAATGTGATTTGATGGCTTTTAAGTAAGTGAGCAGCATCTAATTGAATCATTTAGTTTATATTTTTTCCTAAAGATATGTTTGTTTGTTTGAACATAATTAGACGAAACACTATCAAATTTAATCTTCATCAAAAATTCTCCTGACTTATATCGAGTTAATGATTTTTTTTTTTTTTTTTTTAAGTAAATCAATTTAAATGATTAATTGATATATGTGAACAAAAGTAAAACAGAAAAATAATTTTATTTTTAAATTAACATATCTACCCAATCGTTTCAGTTAAAGGAAAGCTAATTTTTTTCTCAAATCTTTACTTCACGTTTATGAATAATAGTTTCAGATTATATTTTGATTTGAAACACCAAATCATATTAAAGTGATATATAATTAGAAAACAATTACAATAGCATTGTTGTTGTAAGAAAATTGAAACGTTAGAAAAGACAACCCCAAACGTTTTCTTTCTTTCTTTCTTTCTGTCTTTCTTTCTAATCTATCCTTCTGAATTCAAAAAGTTAACCACAAATCCGAATTCTGAAGCATATATTATATTGGGCTGTCAAGCAAATTCGTTATTTTTTTCTAATATTTTTATTGCATTATGTCTTATATATGTGAATAATATTAACTATTAATTCAAGTACATTGGCAAGGGAGGAGATTACGTTGAAAATATCTGTTGTATAAAATAAATTAAACTACAAACTTATTTATTCTCCTACGTTTACATCAATCTACAGATGTGGGAGATTGTAATATGAAGACGGCGTTACGCCAAACTTGCAGATATTGAGAGACTGCCGCTTCAGAGATTCAACAGTTGAAATTCTGGATTTTGTCTCAAGTCGAACACCGACCACTGTTACGAACAGGAAATAGTTAACTATTTTCAGTCATGAGACGGGCCACAACTGATCGTACGTCAAACTGAAAATATCACGTGAAGTCATAATTTGCAAAATGGCTTTTCGAAATCGATTACAGTGTGCCTTTCTTTTGCTCAGTGATATATATATATATATATATATATATATATATATATATATATATATATATATTATAATTTTTTCATATAAACAAAACAGTTTACTCACTACAAAGATGCAACTTCGTTTCAATGCATTTCAATTGCACCTCGACTGGTGTAAACCAAAATGAGAATTGTTCATAACCATTTTGGTTCTCACCAGTCGAGGTGCAATTGAAATGCATTTAAACGAAGTTGCATATTTGTAGTGAGTAAACTGTCTTTGTCTATTTGAAAAAAAATATAATAAATAATATATGTGTGCGTGTGTGTATGTGTGTGTTTAGACTTTATTAATAGTACAATTTAACAAGAGCAAACGATTTTAAAATGTCTGGATTTTGAAAAATCGGGCTGATGGGAGAAAAACAGTAATTTGAGAAGTTATTCAGTGCTGATCTGATCAGCTTAAATTTAAAAAAAAAAAGCAGTAAGAATATATTTATATAATTATAAAATTAGTGATTTGTATCCTGATGACGTCAGATAAAACAGAGCAAGTGTATTAAAAAAAGAAAAAAAAAAGAAAGAAAGAAAAGATTAAAAAAAAAAAGTCGTTAAGATTTTGCAGTAACCCCCCCCCCCAAACTGAGCCTTTACGGTGCGCGGCACACGAATCCAGATTGTCGGTCTACTTTTGTACACACTTGAAGGCAAGGAATAGTTTCCTTACCCCATTTGAATGACCCCTAACAAACTGGGTGAGATCTCCTCGTCACATACTGACCTTTCCCCCGTTCTCCATGGGCTGCCCAATGAACACACACCAATAAACGTGACCTCCGTTCGAAATATTGTTACCGCTTTTTACCAAAAAAAAAAAAAAAAATAAAATAAAATAAAATAAAAAAATAATAATAATGTCTCACTTAAACAAACAAAACAAAACGTTTCTTGTTTTTTCCTTATGATATTTGCATTCATATAAATGGAATGTCTTTATGGAAACGCCATTTCTTTTCATGTAATGTAATTGGTTTAGTAAATTTAATTACGAAGTGGAATAACATTTAAACTTAGTGACAGGAATTCAATGAAAATATTTAATCGATATAATCATTTGAAGACAATATTCGCTCCTGACTGAATTTGGCTTTCTAGTGTATATTCTGATGTATAAAGCTACTTGTCAGAATTTACCCTTGGATCATTTAGATGTTTACCCTAAGTTCAACCGATTTCTCTTTTTATTACACACATTTTTAGGCAGGAAAATACGAAAAGGAAATCCGGGTTTCTTTTTGTACCGACAGTTTTCTTGAAAGCTTATTTCAGTACTTTCCTTTTACTTCAGTCAGTCAGTCAAGTCGCGTACGTGAAACACGCTTTGGTGATCATGTCTCTTTCGACTCGTGACTGACTAGGCGGAAGATTTTCCTGCTTGCCGTTTCTTTCTGCGGTAGAGCAGATGCCAGCTAAGGCTATAGGACCCAGCCAGTCCTGCCATTCAATCCAATAGCTGGAGGTGGGGAAATAGCTGTATTCATATTTTTCCCAAAAGTATTTGCGCGTAAGTGAATGTAAAGAACCCAACACGAATTCGAACTCGGCTTTCCGATTTCTCATTCTGGGTTTTTATCCATTACACCCCAACGAACTTCCTTCCTATCCTATCCTTCCTATCTATCTATCTATCTATCTATCTATCTATCTATCTATCTATCTATCTATCTATCTATCTATCTATCTATCTATTTTTTTTACTTACAGTTTATAATAAAATATTTGTTTGTTCATATTATTTTTAAATACCTTTCTTTTAAATTTATTATTTATTAACTACGGAAGCGGTTTTCTGATTTAAGAAGGGACAGATTGATATGATGTCCCAAACTGTTTTTTATACGATGTGTTTGTTGATTGTACGATCAGCCAAATGTTATTTCACATCGAGTATGATATGGAGGCACATGTTGAGCATCGACCTCACTAACAATGGCTAACTAGTGTGGTTTCACTAACTTTTGAGATGAGACGTTTTATAAGCTGGGAAACAATACTAATTCTTAATTATGTCTAAAGAATATGACTAATACGGGAGAGTTATTTTGGTTGTTCCTCGTTTGGAATAAGAACTTAATTCTTGTACAGTGTAAAGAACAAACAGACGAAAACCTTTAAGCTTGCGATTAAGCTTTATTCAGTGCAGTTTGACTACTGCACATAAATGAGTTTCGACCATTTCTTTTATAGTAGAGAAGTTCGTGTTAAGGGGAGGCAACTATGATTGCTTTCACCACACACGTTTGAATAATAAATCTCACCAGTTTAGCACTTTTGTTGAATATCAACGTCTCCTAACTGCTCACAGGCGCGGATATATTTTGTGTGGAAGAGAAGGTAAACTAGATAATTCTTTTAAATTTGTCTTACTTTTAGACTTGTGTTATTTATTAAGTTTAACTTAACTTTCCAGTTCGGATTTCCGGAATTTTTTTTAACATTTAATGCGGATCAATAAAGACAAGTACTCCCTTAATAATGTAATGAACCAGCTTAATCAATGTGTGCGATTCCAGTTTGAAAACCAAAATTATATAATTTATATTTCTTTGTCCGAGAGCTACTTAAAAAATTCGCAGGGATAACGCAAAAGGTTTTATAATTATTCCTAATGCACTCTGCGAGGAATGCGCCAAACGCAAATCCGAGAGAATTAGACCAATTTTTCTTTTCCCTCTTTGGGGTTCCATATTAAAAAATAAAGACCTTATATCGCATTCAACCTAGATAAGAAAAAAAAAACTGTAAATACTATTGATACTATACTGTAAATAGTGAAATTCAATTTTCCCACTTTTTAACAAACTTTAGTCTTAGATATATTTACAAATTGGCTTAGTTTAAGTTTCAGGCAGATCAATACAAATGGAGACAGCTGCTAGTTGCTTTTAAAATGGCGAACTCATGAAAGAACATTGTAGGTGAAATTCTGTGAAAGTTAAATTCTTTACAAGTTTTAGGTGTTCTTATGTTGTTAATTTAGATAATGATTTAAGTCAGTTCATAGATGGTGATGAAGGTAGTGATTGCTATGAATGTACGAGTACTGTTGTGGAATCATTTGGATAAAATGGCGCCGCATATTGGCATTAATAATATTTAGGAATGTAGGTGGAAAAGAAAAAGAAAATTTAAAAAAAAGGAGTAATATCGTCTGAGAAATGAAAAATATCCCAGAAAAGTTGACAAAAAAAAAAAAAAAAAAAAAATAGCGGCATTGAAATCGGAACGGAGAACAAGTTTATCGATAACCAAAGCAAGATTTATGAAAAAAAATATTTAAAAAAAATTTTTTTTGACATCAAATATAATTCTATTTTTGATATATTGAAAGAAAGGTTTAGTAATTGTGTTTTGTGTTATTTATAGTTTACAACTATAGGGAAATAAAAACTTTATAGTTTACTAATTGTTGATAGAGTTTTTCGATAGGCAATATTTTAAATGATTAAAAATTCCATTTACAGTGATTCATAATTTTATAATAAAATGTAAAAAATGAATAAAACCTTATGACAATCCGTAAAACCCTAATATCTCTACTTATAGATATACATAACAGTATATACAAGTGTATGCATCCATGTAAATGAAAATATTTGCATAGTGAATCAGGTGTTTTTATATTTGCATACTGCCAGATAGTATAAAACCCACTCTAGTCAAAATAAGCCATTAATGCAAGATTTGAATTTGAGTTATTTCCCTTGAATACTACTTCTACTACTACTGATAATAGTAATTACAGTAATAACGAGTCAGATAATAGATTCCGCTGAACACGGAGGAAAATGAAATGAAAGTTCGATAAGCATCTTGGTCTCACTAGAAAACTAAAGAAATAGGGCAAAATAAATACGACAGATATTCCAGTCGTTGTTGGAGAACTGGGGACATTCTTGAAAAGCTGGAAGAAGTGGTAAGTTAATGAATAACTCAGGGCCTCTGGAGAATGGCATTAGTGAATGGATGGGGATAGTTGAAAGAACTACGAAGTATCCAGGTAACTTGTTATGATTTCATTTCCAGTATAAGACACCAGTCATTTGCGGCGTGAATTTGTAATAAAGCATTTGTAATAATAATAATAATAATAATAGTGCACATTTGTTTTTGAGGCATGAGCTCAGTATTCCCTATCAGACTCTGTGTCATGATGAGTATATTGGGCTTCGGATATTAATGATCCTGCGTTGGTATGTTGTTCGTACTCAGCAACAACAATAGCAAATCTCAAGAACACCTGGTAACATCAACAATCCCTGTAGTGGTTGGAGCCCTCGGATTGGTTGGAAAAGATTCCAGTAGACTAATTGAAGGGATTCCTGGAAGCCCATGCCTCAAAGAAACACAAAAAATTGTTCTGACAAGTACAGCTCACACTTTACGAAGGGTTTTATCTATGTAAAATTATTTTTTTGTCTGGAAAGTGTCATGATGCCATTTCTAACCTTAAGGTCCCTGTGCGGGACCTGGAAAGAAATGTGTACACGCCAGAAATCAAAGGAAATAATAATAATAATAATAATAATAAATACAAGATATCGCCGTGTGATATGAGTAGGATAAGCTTTCCAACGATGGCAAATAATCCTTCTCGAGATAGTGACTCAAAGAAAACATCACTTGGCAGTATAGGTTCAAACGCATTAAAACCGCTCGAATTGATCGTCGCCCCGGGTCGAGAAAGGCGGCGTCATCACAGAGAAACCGGTCTGGGACCAAAAGAAAAAAAAATCAGCTACTGATTGAAACCTTCCCATACAATCGGGGTTCGAAGATATCGATGGCAGGAAACGTCCTAATGATGAACCCACATGGTCAAATCTACCCGTGTATAGACTCAAACGTGAAAAAAGAGTCAAGGGATATTAACAAACAAATCATAGAGGGCCTGTTTTCACAAAAGTGGGTTTTCTATCAATGTCATAAAAGACCTGAAGAGAAACACGTGAAATGAAGGTCTAAAAACCCGACAACAAGACCATATATTGATAGGAATAAATTAACAAAGCCATTGAGGTTTCTGTTTGAAACAAGAGGTCCGTTCGTATAATAAACAAACCGATTCCAAACATTAACATTTCTGTTTACTTTTTCTCTTGGATATAAGAGGGAATTTGTGAAAACCGTTTGCTTGTTTCATTTATTTCCTGGTCAACGTTTCGCTCTGGACAAGCATCCTCAAATCAACTTAAAAACTTGAGCTAACTTTCCTACTGTGGTTAATTTGGAAAAAAAAAACAAACAAAAACAAAAAAAAAACAGACACAGATAATAGAATTAAAAAAAAAAGAAATATCTGTGGACAAATCGTTGAAATTTGTACATAGGAAATATGTTCAAATAAAATGTAACTATGGTGATTTGATATCGGACAATAAAAGTCAAGGGCGCGTAAAATTAATCTTGTATATCTAAAGAAAATAGTAACTTATGTATTGTAATTTATGATATTTTTAGGTTTTAGAGAAAATATAGAATTTAATTAAAATTCATAAATAAAATTTTTATTAAGATTTTTAATCTGTATCTATTTTCACATTATTTACCTTAAACATTATGTTAGTCTTATAAGCTGCTATCGTATAAAAAATTATTGAATAATCGATTTGCCTAGTGATATAGCTGGTTCAATAATTCTTATAGATTTCCTTAATTTACCTTTAAAAAAAGGGGAAAAAATAAATTCTTTGCGTTTGGCTTGTATTCAGAGCAAGTGATTGATGTTGGAGAACAGAGGTCGGGTCGTGTTATGATCATTTTTTTTTAATTAAGAGGAGAGTGATACTCACCTATGAGAGGTAGGACGTCCGATGTCGGTGGCATCTTTTCGGCCACTATCATTAAAAATACAGTCATGGACAGAAGTGTGGTAATTCCCATGGATATTTTCTCCCCGGAATCGGAGGGCATGTAGAAGCCGAGCAAAGCCACCAGAGTTATTAAGATACAGGGCATGACCATGTTAAATAGATAGAAGAGAGGTCTTCGCTTAATAAGTATATGGTAGTGAATAATTATGTAAGGCTCGTCGCAACAGGAAAATCGGAAGACGTTCCGCTTCTGTTGGAAGCCAGTCAGTGACCATTCGGAATTTTCGATGTAGTTCGATACGTCGCCGTCATCCTCGCCGTTGGTGAGCACGTTCACCTGGTAAGCATCATAGGTCCATGAAGCGAACTGCATGGAGCAGTTTTGTTCGTCAAACGGGAAGAACTTCACGTCGATGGAACACGAACTCTTAAAGATGACCATAGACAGCCAGGTGACGTTTCCCTCGCTGGTGACGATCACGTTGGTACTAATGGACGATTCGAACGCCTTCACGTCAGCGCTGTAGATGAAAAAACAACGAAGTAGAAATTAAATTAGACTGTAATCTTAAATACGCATGCGCGTTAACGCCGAAACACACGCACACACACTCGCACTGTAACAAACTTGAAAAAAAAATAGTAACCGATTCGATCCCCTTTTGCAAAAATCGACTTCAGCCAATTAAAAAAAAAAAATTATATATTTATATCTGTTTTTTTTTTTATGGGAGCCAGAAGAAAAAAAATGATTGATTGTCATTTTCTTTTCATATTTGAATAAAAATTTAATTAAAATTATTATTTTTTTTTGTTTTGATGGCTTATATTTCTGTCTCTTAATAAGGTAATTCAATTTGTTTTTCAATGGAGACCTTTTTTTTCTCCCGTGATACCGGATGTTATCAGACGCGCATGCGGAAAATACTTATACCTGAGGACGTCGATTGAAATGATGAAAATGTCAATAAGGAAGCGACTGGTAATAATCATAAAAATAGTTTATATTTAATATACATAACAGCAAAAACAGAAATAAATAGAAATGAAAAATAGAAAAAAATGTAGTTAAAAAACTGTAAATAAAACAATTTCATAGTATTTTTATTCTTATACTGTATATTCCCACGTCCTGATCATTTACCATTGTATAGAGTTGAATAAATAAAAAAGACCTTTTCACAGACTAATGTAGTGAGATCGATTCTCATTGGATATCTGACAGTTGTGGTCTTGTACAACAGTTAAAGGGAATACAGTAAAAATCTCTACGAACACTCGTGCAAATAGCACACAAATCATCACCTTCTTTCTAGACTAGAAGTATCATGTGAATGCATTTAATACTAAATCATAAGCTGGCTTGAAAAAACATCTTCGTTTCCACGGCAAAAAAAAGCATTCTACGACAAGCTGCATTTGTTCGTTTGATTCCAAAAACAAATGCAGGCCGAGGAAGTCATTCGATAAAAGAACCAGATAACAGTTAATATAAGAAAATGCTCATGCTCTAAAATGAGTGAATAGCGATCATATATATATATATATATATATATATATATATATATATATATATATATATCAATGATAAGATAAAGAAACAGATTTTTTTTAATAAGATCCATACTTAAAGAATCTAAGATATGTCTATCTACTACTATAACCATTGCAACAGGTGTTACTTAAAAACAACCCGGAATCAACATGCGGAAAACCACCAAACATAAATAAAATGCCTACTAGATACACGAACACACACACACGCACACAAACGAATATACATTATCATTCGAATCTCGCATAGACAAACTAGAATCATGATACACTTACACAAATATTACGCACGGACGCTGTTTGACAAAACAAATGTACATAATACAAAATACAGTTTAAATGTATGCTAGATTTATGTTTATATCGAGGCAACACACAAAACGCATTTTATCAGCGAAACATGTCAAATAGATATTTTGCAAATTGTCTTATACGTTCATTCTTACATCAGGGTTTTCATGCAAATTTACTTATATATATATATATATATATATATATATATATATATATATATAAATTAATTGATTTAAAATATGTTTTTTTCACAAGTACACAGTTCTAAATCATGTTTCAAAATGGAAACTAAAAACATGATTATATATCTTACTGTTCTTTATATATATATATATATATATATATATATATATATATATATATATATATATATCTGTGTGTGTGTGTCTGTGTGTATTAAAATACGCCAAAAATCAACAGAAGTAAAATCGCAGGTGAAAGTGTGGGAATTGAATATGAAGACAGAAACTTGTAGAAAGTGAGAGCCTGCCTGTTCAGAAAATCAATTGCTGAAATTCTGAATTTTGCCTAGATTCGAACTTTGCCTTATATACCTAAAATATATATTAACAATTATTATCATCATTATATTTCGATTGTTGCTATGGCCACACTACCTAGGAAGTCTGCTGGAAGACCTAAGGTAGGTAGTGGTTTGTTGTTATGGCTCCATCTCATGATTTGTTTTTCGAACTCCCATAAGATCGTTTCATGGACAAAGTTGTTCTTAATGTGTCGGCTGTAACTATCAAGACAATTTTTGTATTTCTCTTAAACTGGGATTTCCAAGGGTTTTTGAACGTGTTTTTGTATTCCTTTTTTATCATTCCAAGTGCACCTACTATCACTGGTACTATTTCTATTTTCACTTTCCACATTTTT
>CAHIKZ030000780.1:2585000-2692500 GCA_903632075.3 Acanthosepion pharaonis | reverse complement strand
TTCAAACTTTGAATAAGTCTTTAACCATTCTTTAAGTGATAAGTCACTCTTCAAGAGGATGCCGGGATAATCAAATTCAGTGTAGGGAGTAACTCTCCATTTAAGAACTTTTCTAAATTGAATAGCGGCAAAAGATAAAAATGTCAACAGAAATAAACTTTGCTCTGCAAGAAACTCACTTAAAAGCAGAAGTGGTTTTTATTGATTTTGTCCAAGAAATGAGCTTTTCATTTAATTCATTCTAATTAAATTATATTTCTTTCATTTCTTTTATGGAGTTTATTAATGTCTAATTTATTTGCTTTTTTTTTTTAAAATTCTATATTTTCCCCGTTTCTTTCATTGAATTAAGAAGCATTAAAAATAATCTTTCATGCCTGACAGAGTGAAATAAGATGCTTCTATAAGACACTTTCACAACAAAGTCAATTTTTGACGATCCTGATTTGAAAAAAGAGAAAGGGAAAAATAAAGACAGAAAGAGAGAGAGAGAGAGAGAGAGAGAGAGAGAGAGAGAGAGAGGTGGGGAGAAATGAAGGAAGAAAGAGAAATAAATTAATTTGAAATAAATTGAATCCAATAAAGCTAGAACCACTTGCCCATTCGAGACACTCAATTCCCGCCAAGCCAACCGACAATAGAAATAGTCACCCAAAACAGAGGTTTTCTTTTTATCGATACAACGCATCTAAAAGCCTTCTCAAGACCTCCACTTTTGGTTCTGACGAGAACAAACAGCTGTCCCCATACTAGGTGGGGCGTCATCTTATGCAAATAAGAAACAATCTTTGCCCCATCCGCATCACCCGCATCTAATACTTGTAAAACTCTGTATCGATTTTTGAACGACGCTTGGTATGTAGGTCGACACCCCACCCTCGCATTAGTGCACTTCTGCAATTTCAAAATCGGCCATACGCTTATGGTATTGAACTTGGCTGGGCGTTCAGTGGTCACACGTCAGGAGGTCCGTAGCCCACTGAAGTCTAAGGGCCACCACATATACCACAGCCATAGCAGCAGTGATGCGTAAAGATAACCTCACGAAGCCCCTCCCGATTCAGGCTGGTTTTGAATACAGAGTCTTTCTTCTCTTAGACTGTTTCAAGACACTAAAGCTCAGACAGCTCTACTAATTAACCATATAGATGTGAGGAGAAGAGACAAATTCATACCTTTCATATTAATATATTTTTCTGATCATTTCACCACAAGCAAGACAATAAAGCCACTAAGACGCAAGGGGTTACTGAGTGTTAAAGAATACGAGAAAAATATACTATTAAGTAGAGAAGACTATATATGTACAAGAATTAAGAAGACATGAAATAATGATTGACATTGCATTTAAATTTTTGTTGACTTTGAAGCAAGTAGCCGAAAGGGAGTTCCACAAGTGAGACGTGCCATAGAAGAAACCGTTAGCATAGAACTTACGGTTGCATCTATCCATTTCAACTGTAGAATGATTAGTGATTGCCGTCAGGGTTAGCACTGCGCTTAAATTCATAAAGTGTAAGTATAGGTACCATAGAGGAAATTAATATTTATTTTGGAAAATACACACCATTATGGCAAAAGGCCAATAGGGGGATAGGGGAAGGCTGGTCCTAAATATGTCTTACTTTAAACTTATCTAGCTACGATTACTGACCCAACTATACCACAGTATTACTTACAGCAAAGCAGCACATTGCTACTTACCATTCTTACTACATTTACCATAATACCTCGTAGTCTCTATGTAGTCGTAACTAGTCCCCATATGTATAATTTTCTCTGTGGGAGGAGGGCAATAAAAACAATTTAAAAAAAATCTTACCCCCAACAGACGAAAGTAATATTTATTTTGTTATAATACAAAAATATGGCACAAGGCCAAAAGTTGGAGGTAGGAGGAGGGTGGTCTCCAGTTTGTCGAATTTTAAACTTAGCAACGATTACTGACTCAAACATACCTCACTATTCCTTCCACCAAAACAATACATTCTTGCTTACCATTCTTACTACATTCACCGTAATACCTCGTGTCTCTATGTAGTTCTAACTAAAAACCAGATGTACAATTTGTCTATGGGGGTGGGGAATATGAAAAAACAGCATCTAAAAATGTGTTGTATCATCCAGGTGAATAATGCACAGAGACGAATGTGTGCTTAATATATTTATTCAGCACCAGTATCCAGTGCTAACGGATACATACAAAAAACACAGAACAATAAGTTACAAAACAATTAACAAGACAACTTACAAGGAATAGAGGAGAGTCAAGTGCTGTATTAGTAAGTTCAGCCTGAATATTATTCAGCTTAGTATCAACTTATTAAACAACTTATTAATCAACCGTTGAAGTCCTCAATCGTAAACTATTTAGAGCTATGATCCAGAGTTGCTGGATGGGTGCTAGCTACATTACAAGAAAATGAAACCCAATGAACATAATTTATATACAATAGAGGAAAGTAATATTTATTTATAATACAAAAATGTGGTACAAGGACATGAGAGGAGATATTGGAAGGTTAGTCTTCAATCTGTTTACAATAGAGGAGAGTGTATCAGAACAATTGCCACGAAGATATTTATAAAAGAAGTCACAGGGAACCTATATTACGGCGATGGAAAGATGACTGAATTTTATGCCAAAGTGAATGTAACGAATCCAGGCCAGAATTCGAACTCGGCTCGCCGATTTAACTTTTTGAATCACTAACCGTTGCACTATTCGTCTGTTCGGTTTAGTAGTAGAGCTTAGTTATTCTAAACTACCAAACTTTGCGGAAAGGATAATTTCATTGATAAGCAGAATTGTACATATCTTTTAATGGATGTAAATCACTATTGGGGGCGATAAACGTATTATTTCAGTACTCTTAAATATTATATTTTTTAAGAAAATATATTTCTGCTCTTTTTTTTTTGGTGTCCTCACAACGGCAGGATTCTACGAAAAATCATTTATACATTTGCTCCGGTATCTACATTAGATAATCGGATATTTGCGTCGGACAATCGGATAAAAGGAAATCTAATCAGTATTTTTTTTACTCTGCCTTTCGGTTGACTGATCATCTCTGGTTTGGGTTTGTGCTATCTTCCTGCTGCGTCGAGTTGATTTTTCACAAAACAATTTCTTTTCTATACGAAGAAATACAGTCGGACGCTCTGGTTTTCGAACTGAGATTTAACATTGAAGAAAATCCGGGTTATGGCGCAGGACTTTTATTAATACTGTTCAATGGTAAACGTCTCGGCACTCTGAGTCAAGAGATTTGCTTTTTGTAACCCATATATTCGAGAGCGTCTGGAGAAGAATAGGAGATCTGTAGATGTAAAGGGAATAGGGGCAGAGAGTGTAAGGAGACAAGAAAATGAGGAAAAGGAGAAATAACAACGATCTGGCACATCAACACATGCACGCGCGCACACAAAGACACACACACATTCACGCAGAGAAAGAATCAATCGAACACCAATAATAAGAGATCTCAACTAGAGCATGAATTAAAAATAATGAAAACTCAGAAAAACAGCAGACAAATGCTGAAGAGTGGAGTGAACAATTATAAAATGGGTTCGAATCTTTGACGTGGAGGTGTTGAATATAATATAAATCAGCTAAGTGGCAAATTTTATATTTTTTTAATGCCATATATATATATATATATATATATATATATAAAGACACCAGAAGTGTTGAAACGAAATGGCTATGTTTGTAGTGATTTTATAACATGTTTATGTTAGAATTTTCGAATAAATACGTATATATATATATATATATATATATATATATATATATATATATATATATACATATATACATATATATACAAATATAGATAATTATACTCGTATCGAAAAACCCTCGAATTTTTGATTTGCCAATAATCAAATCAATCTCAAGGGAAAAAAAGGTTTAAAAAAAAGAAAGAGCTAGAAACATGAAAGTCTGTCGAAAAAAATCGCACAGATACAGGTTTGAAGCACCCCAAAATACCCCTATCTATCTATATATATAAATATATATATATATATAGTTGTATAAAATCCAAATTTAAAAAAGAGAGAGAGACTCTTCTGTGTAAGCCTCGTTCTGGTTAATGTAAATTTTCTTCATACTAAGAGTTTTTTTCTTTCCATGTCGACAATATAGTTAAATTCCCAAATCAATTCTGTCGACAAGATAAAAAAAAGTCCTAGTTTTTTGCCGACGCTTTTTGTCCTCTGTATTTGGCGTTTTTAATGTAACTACAACAGCAAAATCGGAAGACGCAACGCGTCGGCAAAAAACTAAGATTTTTCCAATATATATATATATATATATATCAGTTGTTAGAAAAGGAAATATATATATATATATATATATATATATATATATATATATATATATATATATAAATTCGGTCTCCAATGAATGAGAAACGCAAGAAATAAAGATAAGAAATTAAATGTATTTACAATACAAAGGGTAATTCTGTTAGTAAATCCAGGAACGCGGTTAGTCGTAATAATAATAATAATATATATATAGTCTCGAAGTAGGACTTCCTGAGAGTCTCCGTGTTTGTAACTGACTTCTACAAGCGGTTACCTCACACTATTACTCTACCTCCAACTCAATCACAATCTCATCCCATCCCATCCCATCCCATCCCCCTGCCCTGCCCTGCCCTGCCCTGTCCCTGCCCTGCCCTGCCCTGCCCAATCTCCCAATCTCTCTTTCTCCGTATATTCTAAATGACTCTGGCTATTTAACGGCAGCAGTCCCAGTAACACTCTGGTCGAGTCCACTTATATGAAAAAGGGGAGGACCCCATAACAATATATAAGGTATTTAAAAAAGAAACAATGAAAACCAGATGAAAAGAAAAATAATTCAGTCGTGTCCTGTCGGTACCATATTTAAAATGAGTTTAGTAATTGGGGTTAGTTGGCGAAGTAATGGAATTGTTGCACCCAACAATTCTATTACTTCGCCAACTAATTCTCTATTGATTGTGCAGTCGATGGATGTAATAGATGGAAATGCAAAGGATTGCAATGAGAAATCGGCCGAATTCGTATTCCGGTCGGGCTCGTTGCATTCAACTTTCCCACAACTCTCCTTTTGAAAACGGTATGAATCAATCTCTTCACCCTCCAGCTATGACTGTGCAGATTGAACAGTCTCGCCGTAGCTGGTAACCAGTTTAAGGAAAAGACAATTCTGAATTTATAGCCCTGGTCAAGCGCGCAATTGAACAGTGGCTGAGTTCCGCTCAGCATAGTTGCAGTACAAAGCAAAGGTTGCCTCTGTGCAATTGAAGAAATACAAAACGGCAAGAGCAGACGGGCAAGTTCGCAAACGAGTAGCCATGTTGAAGTTGAGAACTTGCACTCATTTAAAGATCCGGTCGGGCTCGTTGCATTCAACTTTCCCACAACTCTCCTTTTGAAAACGGTATGAATCAATCTCTTCACCCTCCAGCTATGACTGTGCAGATTGAACAGTCTCGCCGTAGCTGGTAACCAGTTTAAGGAAAAGACAATTCTGAATTTATAGCCCTGGTCAAGCGCGCAATTGAACAGTGGCTGAGTTCCGCTCAGCATAGTTGCAGTACAAAGCAAAGGTTGCCTCTGTGCAATTGAAGAAATACAAAACGGCAAGAGCAGACGGGCAAGTTCGCAAACGAGTAGCCATGTTGAAGTTGAGAACTTGCACTCATTTAAAGATTACCTTTTTGAAAAAAACAGCTCGGTTGACTTTGTATTTATTAGAAAACGAGGAAGCACTTAGTTAAACTCAAACTGAACTACAATTGCAACGGTCTACGAGAGTAAAACTCTGATCTTTACTATAAGGCGAGACTGCAATTTATTTACTAAGCTTATGCCAGCATCGGAGGATACCCAAGTATGTTCCACAAGGCTGACTTACCAATCCCTATACCTCGCCTAAGTGCCCACTATATTCAACGGTTTGATATTCTAATTCATTATTTCATATCAATTTGCATCAATTTAACACTGAAAAACATTGTTATGTTTATACAATGATTAAAGAATTATTTACACTATTTACATTGTTCGGATTGCTGTCCTCAACTTTGTTGCAATATTCACGACATTTCGATCGGTGTACGCACCGGCCTTCTTCAGGTGATTGGAATTTCGAACCGAACCCTTTATTTCGTCCACCTGCGTAGATTGTTTTAGTTCCACGTGTCATGCCTATTCGGAACACTCAGTATCAGTTATCTCCCTTTTAACTCAACTCTCCAATATTTGTTCACTTTTGCTGTAGGTCTAGTCACTGGATTCAACTGACGATTTTATCCATTGGACCATGTGTCCTTCAGGAAATAATTACAATAGCTCATCTCAGAAATATAGACAGATTAAAGAAAATATTTTTAATGTGTAAACGCTATCCATGCTGGCTTATCCACAACTGAAAAGTAGGTTTCGACAAAAGTAAATTTTATCTATCTACGATGTCTGATCAAAAAATATCGGGGCCGTTGCTATGGTAACGGAGTTAAAATAGGCAGAATGAAGCTGGTTGAAACAGATAGACATTGAATTCTGTTATAACGTTCTTGTTTGTTTCTGTTGTTTATACGAGTGTTTGGAAGGAATGTGTGTAGAGTGTGGTCATCTCAGCACACCACAAAGTTCCCGTCAGTAACCATCGCTTGTGCAACAGTTTGGGACCAAGACCAGCTTTCCCCAGGTTCGACAATGACAATATTCATCAAATCTCCCCACCTTCGTCTTTTTCCTCTTCAGAAACCAAATTCTATTTGAAAGTAACAATATTTCTAGACATCGAAGAAATCCAAAAGAATGCTTGATATCCCAAAAATGAATTCCAGGAATGCTTTCCTCAATGGAAACGACGCTGGATAAAGTTTGTGGATTCAAAAGAAAACTACTTCGAAGGAGATTAAATGGCGAATTGATATACGCTGTAGTTTTATTTTTATAGTTCAAGTCCCGATACATTTTTTATCGGCCCTCATAGCTATTAAATTGATGAAAAAAAGTTTTCTTTTATTTAGCTTTTTATTAATTATGCAACTAGTTAACTGTAATACGTTGTTTTAAGGTAAAATTTCAGAAGCTAGAAAACTGGCTCCCTCATGGACTTATAGGAATCGACATTTACCAACCTCTTTAAACAATCGTTTTTACTCTCTAAAAAAAAAAAATTCCGCCAAAATCTGTCAAAATTTTCGAGCCTACCACGTGATAAAATTAATTATAAATACCAGATATGAGTTCGTTCTCTCTTTCTTCCTTGATTTCTCTCGCTACAAAATGTAGTTGTAAAAAAAGGAATCGCGTCTCGACCCCTTTGCGGTCGGACGCCATGAAAACATATTCACACACGCACACATACACGTACGTATGAAACTTTCCGAACTACATTACAAACATTACGGAACATTCACTCTTTCAACTCTTCTAAAGCTAAAAGTTTACTCAACATATTCTCAGCTTTACAGAATTCTTTCAACACTCTCACAGCGAACATTTTGAGCGACAAGTTCATTCAACTTTTGTGAGCTCGGATAAAAATATTTAATTAGTAAAATACTTTAATTCAGTCAAAGGGACATAACATCAACAAAAAATAGTAACCCTTATGCTTATATAAATCATTATACAAATATAAATATTGTTGTTGTTATAAAACCGTTTTGTGTTCCTTCTTGTTTCTCTAAATGTACAGGTTGATTTAGGCCATCAATACTGCTTTACACTCATATATCTTTCATTTTTTTCGTGAACTTTCTTTTACAAACATTACAATACGTCAAGTATAAGATAATTGAATCATATATTAATATTAAACTGGCAAAGGTTGATTACCAAACTTAGTTCTCCTGTTAATTTCGTCAGCTTATACTTCTATGCTTGCTTAGGGCAAACTGGAAGATGTTCTCGTCGTCTGGCACATGAGTTTAATCCTAGAACACTAACCATCAATTAAAGTTACACCACTACTAACCATGGGTATATCATACCCGATTTTAAAAATATCAATATATATATATATATATATATATATATATATATATATATTAAATATAAATCTTTATTTGAAATATTTTGCATGTAGGCACTTCAAACTTAGTACTTTGAGTTAACATTAATAGGAACTGAAAAACATTATTTAGATAAGAAAATCAAGTACTGAAAATTGTAATTAAAAATAGGAAAATTTGCGCTCGGTACTATATACCCATGGTTAGTGTTCTAGGGTTAAAAAATAGGTTTAAAGATTTCTTCTTCTTCTTCTTCTTCTTGCTGTACCCTTTATAGACATGGACGTTCACGGCCCTTCACAACTTATTCTTTTTTATAGCCTTTAGCCCCAGGATTTTATAATCATTTCACTCCGTACAAATTGCGATAAAAGATAGGATTGCAATCTGTTTGTTAGTGTGAAAGAAACTAAGAGAGGACAATACAAGAATATGCGGCAGAAGATGACGATTGACATTGCATTTACATTTTTGAAGATTCTTCTTGTCGAGAAAGGAGGAAATCGGAAGCGAGAAGTTAGGAAAACCAGTATTTATAGCCCCACACTATGATTTTTACTTCAAAGATTTTCTTTTCTTATCACAAATTTCACATTCATCTTCGTTTTTTTTTTTTTTAGAATAGTAGCAGAGATTTTTCCTTTGTTTCCTGTTCAGGATTGGGTTTCCGAATCCTTCTAAAATCTTTTTCATTCTCTTTCATTTCCAGTAGCCCCTTGCGTCATAATGGTCTTATCGTCTGGCTTGGGATGAATTAATGAAACAGAAAAAGGATTGCCTTTTCCAGAGCTCCATCTTCCTTCATATAGCTAATCAAAGCCAAGCTCTTTGGAGATAGCTATCCCATGTGTGTGTGCAATCTGCCCAGATGAAGCTTGGTTTTATCTGAGAGAAGGCCATATGAATACCAATTATCTAGAGGGTCTTTCATCTGTATGATTCTATCATTTATTAATTTGTCTACAATTTATCTAATATCTGGGGACTATTTGCGGACTAATTAAACAGAAAAAACAAACAAACAAAATCACATCTCTTATTGCTGCGCAACCATCTGTTTTTTTTAATCGTTATTATAGAAGTTAGTCAACTTTTCTCAAATTCGTTATGATTCCCTCAACATTCGATTATCGATTACATAGTCATTAAATATTGATAGATGAAAACTGATTTTGTTTATATTGTTTCTTGATTATTTCTTTTTTTTTGCGTAACAGTCATATGCCATGCACTGTTTCGTATCACGTGGGTAGCGCCACATCAACAGTGTCTGACAAGACTACTCCAGTTTTGAGTAGTTCCGCTTCATAAATTAATCATATCTATGTTGGATACCGCCCAAGATAAAATGGACACACTGTCTTTAAATGATATGGTTAATAATTTAAGTACTTTATTCACTGTCTAGTCACATTTGGCGAGGTTAAAAATCATTTTTTCGAATTCTCTATTGGTATTTTAAAAACATAGCTAAGTATGACATAAGGTCAAGTGGAATGCAGAACGATTAGGTTACAGCAATCCCCCATGCTATTGACATACAGTAGATATCCAAACATATATATATATATATATATATATATATATATATATATGTGTGTGTGTGTGTGTGTGTGTGTGTGTGTATAGTGTATTGAGATATCGAAAGCTCACGGCTAAGTCGATATGTGGACTTCCGTGGACTCTCTTCAAACGCAACACGGATTCTCGCCACTTGTTCCTCAGAAACTCGTGATCGTCCTGTACTTTTTTCTTTTCGAAAAAAAGGCCGGATTAATGTCAAATTGCCTTCAGAAAGCACGTTGCGCCGTGGCAACCGTATTTGTTTTCGCGAACTCGAGAAATGCAGAACGCCTGAGGACTTGCCATTCCGGGAGTAAACAAACAACTGAAAGTTGGAGGAGATACGACGCGACTACAGCGCGCCTGCGGCAGCCAATCAAAATTTAAAAAACTCCCCTTTCAAAGGGTCACTGACTCATTCCATGACGACGCTTGAGAACTGAAGCAGTGCATCGTGAAATCGGTTCATTCTTTTAGATATATAAAAAATAGGGATCGGTACAAGGAGCACCTTGAGCATTGGTTCGTCTACACGAGTTCCAGACGTTATCTGGAGTGAATTTGATTTTAAATAGACGTTCAAAGGAAGAGATCTCATTGAGAGAGCAACCTTCATCATGACTGGAATAAACAGTTTGGTTTCGTGAGAGATTTTGCAACAAGATTTAGTTTACCAACATTAGAATCGAGCAGTTATTATTATTATTATTGTTATTATTATTATTATTATTATTATTTCTTTATGGACATGACACCTACCAAGTCTGCGGAAAGACCTAAGGATCGGGGAAAGAATTTAATTTTTTTTTTTTTTTTTTTTTTTTTTTTTTTTTATTGTCCGGGTTGCTAGCGTTACATAGACAAAAGTTCTCCTTAGTGTGTGAGTAAATAAGACAATTTTTTGTATGTCTCTTAAGCTGGGGTTTCCAGGGAATGTGTTGTTTTTTGTTTTTTTTATAATTCCAAACCTATTACCACTGGTATTATTCTTGTTTTCAACATTTTTTCTATTTCAATTTCCAGGTCTTTGTATTTTGATAGTTTTTCAAATTCCTTTGACTATGTTACAATCCGACACATGTCCCATTCGATTTCTGCTATGGACACACTACCTACAAGTCTTTTGAAAGACCTAAGGTTGAAGTTAATTATTATTAAAATTATTATTATTGATTATTTGAAGGAATGAGAGATGGGAAAGAGAGATGGGAAAGAGAGAAAAAAAATATGATAATATAAAATATAAAAAAAACATCACTCCCGTTAATGACAATGTCCCCGTAGACATATGCCAAGTAATCCAAAAAGTGACTTTTTTCAAAGAACAATATCTGGCCAAAATTGCAGAGATGAGTTACTAACTGAAACTCCAGATGTGCCCATATTTTTTTAAGCATTTCATCCCAAGCAAGGCGGGATGTCACTATTACGCAAGGGGTTACAGAGTGGGAGCGAGAGTAAAGAGGCGTGGTAGAGGAAATGATGAAGAGAAGAACAGGGAATAGGTCAGGGCATCTGGAGATGTCGATTGACATTACATTTGAATAGTTGGAGATTATAGCTAAAAGGGAAATAAGTAATAGGAAGGGAATTCCACAGAGGAGAGGTGCGAGACATGAAGCAATTAGAGTAGAAGAGATGGCCACATTTAACCGTTTTGACAGTGAAAGGGTGGGACCGTGAGGCCAGCCTAGTAGCACGCTTAAATTCATGCAGTCTGGGAACTTGCGAAAGTAGCTCGTTAGGACAATCTACCCCCGTTATTCGAAATTCCAACGCATATCACCTGAAGAATGCCGGAGCGTACAACGGTCGAAACCTCGTGAATATGGCAATAAACATAAGGACAGCAGTTCGAATGATGTAAATAGTTTCAATAACTCATCTCAGAAATAGAGACACATGATAAAATATAATGTGTGATAATTTGAATGGGACGCTATTTCTAACCTTGTCGATTAAGACCAGCGATGTCACGCACATTGTAGTAAATTATCCTTATTTCCTTTGTATTCCATTGGTGAGATGATGAAAAAGCTGTTCAAGTTGAACAGCTTCTTCCCACAAACAGCTACTTTCTGGAGTCGACTCCTAAGGGGATGGATCCTCGTTTAGTACGATCTTAAGCTATTAAAGATCTGAGTCGGTTCAAATTAACCGTTATCTTCTTCACATAGTTCCATAAACTGTGCTACTTACCTCTTAATCGATAATCCTCTACCTCTTGGAATTTATATAAGGGGAACATTATTTTAAAAAAAAAGAAGTAATAAAAAGAAAATATGACCACGGAAAGTTGGTAGCTACCGTAAGAAAATATATATTTTTTCTTTTGCTTTAGGCAAATGCTTAAAACACTCCCCAAACGGAGACATATATATGTATATACATACTCATATAAACATATGCGAAAAAGGAAAATGTGCGTGTGTGTGCGTGTGAGTGTGTGTGCGTGTGAGTGTGTGTGCGTGTGAGTGTGTGTGTGTGTGTGAGAGAGAGAGAGGGGGAGTGAGTCAGTCGTTCACTTTTGAACCGACTGTTCGGTTGAACCCTCTTCTTACGGATTTGAGGAACCTGAAGGAGGCTACGCCGAAGGGCGGAGTCTCCTTCAGGGAGGTAAACTGCCCTGAACCCGTTTATACGGGTTCAATGGTATATTTTTGGTCGAGCCCACGGTCTGGAATGCCCACACGTTAAAAGGCCTTGTGCTGCATGACACCCTCGTGGGTGGGGGGGGGGTGACTCAATATCGAGAGAGGGAGAGGGGGGAGAGAGAACGAAAGAGAAAGTGATTTAACAAAATTAGTTTAGCAAAAGAGAAAGCGGATTATTAAAAAAAAAAGCATGATTGTTGCCCAAATCGTTTAAATGATCTGTCTGGCTCAAAAATCAACATTTATGGCCCAACCCTTTACTTCGCTTTAAATATTGATCAATCTTGCTGGGGTGAAAATATCCCAACTCAGACCGATACCTGTGAGAAAACGCGCATATATTTACATTGATTTTCTAAGTGTAGCGTAGATGTGGCGCAAGGCCGAAATTATGGACCATCTAGTGAGGATTGAACTCACTTTTCAGTCGTAACTGATCTTGCAAGACAAGCTTGTTAACCATTACACCACGCCGAGGTGCCTATGCGCATATATTTATATGTTCAGATATTATGCTTCTTCAGAGCTATGTAACTCCACGCAGCTGAAATATTAGGTCTTTGTAAATGTTCGTGATTGATTAGAAAAATAAAAACAATAAAAATCTGGCATGGATTTGCAGGAAACAATAGTTGAGCGTTTCGGACATTGTAGGAGTTCGATCCAAGTTAAAGGTACCTTTTGGCATGAAAATCATTGATCTATGACGATTTCCCTCCCTTGTTTGACTTTGTGGCTTACTTAAATCAAACACTTAGGTATCACACTTGTGTGACTACCTGTATGTGTGTGTGTGTGTATGTGTGCGCGTGTGTGTACGTGTACGTGTACGTGTGTGTGTATGTGTGAGCCTACGGGCACGAGCGTTCGTGTGAGATAGCGAGAGTGAAGCGAGAGGAGGAGAGAAGTTGGCAGATTGGATATACAGTCAAACCGACGGGGTAAGTACATCTCTAAACAGACGAAAAGAGGATGCATTTGAAGGCAGCTTACGAAAATTTCTCCTCGGGAAATCTATGCATTATTGCACGATATATATATATATATATATATATATATATATATATATATATATATATATATATATATATATATATATATATATATATATATATATATATATATTGCCGTTTCTATAGAATAACTCTATTCAATTATTGTTTCTCCTGTGGTTAAACAAAGTGCAAAGAATGAAATATACATTCATAGTCTTGGTTTTCCTCTGAACGATCGCGCGAGATTAAAAAAATGCCCCAAGGGGCCTGGAAGAATGCTCGGCTAGCTTTATAGTGATTACTGTGTAAGTGTCTGTATCTGTGTGCGAGCGTATGTATGTGTAATATATGTGCCTATTTGCACGAACATGGATCACTATATCTTTCTATCTATCTATCTATCTATCTATCTATCTATCTATCTATCTATCTGTGTGTGTGTGTGTGTGTGTGTGTAATCCGTCGTTTTTGAGTTATTAAGTTTAAAGTTTACGATAGACGCTGTTAAATATATAATCCAAGATACAATCCAAAAATACTTTTACAAATTTTGGGAGCGGGTTCCTGACACCGAAACAAGGTAAAATGTCCATCGGCCTGGAAATGCAATAGGATACAGCATCACCTCCTTTTAGCATTTTAGGAATACTTAGGTATTCCTAAAATTTCGCTTGAATATGAAACGGGACTAAATACCTCAATTCAACTTAATTTTAACAATTATTTGGATGGTTTCGGCTCTCGTTTTTGAAACATGAGAACTCTTATGTAGCGAAGGAATCATATTTATAAACAAAAAATATTATTATTAAAATAAAGCACTACTTCTGTATGGAGCACTGTCTTCTTAAAAATAAAAACAAAAATACTAAGGAACCCCGGATTATGCACCCAACGTGTTCTTTTCTATTTTCTGCATACCTGTGTGCTATATTTATGGAATAAAGCGCTCAATATCAGAGATATGTAAATATAAATATAAAAGTGAACATTGAAGTCAACACTCAGAGGCGACAGGCTGTTTTATGCTAGACGATTGCATCTATATTAAAATGATGAAATAGCACACATCATGACGTCAACGTATACAATTTGAAGCTTTCCAAAGAATATCAGGGTGTAGACAATGAAGTTGTAGCTCCCATACTGACAGTAAATTTATTTTTGAAAATGACGGAAATGGTCTAACGTGCTTATCAAAACAATAACATTATGAATTTCAGTATGCATACATACATACATGCACACACACACACACACACACACACACACACACACACACACATATATATATATATAGAGAGAGAGAGAGAGTGAGAGAGAGAGATAGATAGATAGATAGATAGATAGATAGATAGATAGATAGGCAGCTATCGTGTGTGTGAATGGGTGTGAGAGAGAGTTGGGGCGTTGCGATAGCGCATGAGAGAAAGAGAAAGTGTGTGTACGTGAGGGGAGAGCGAAAGAGTGATGGTATATGGGAGAGAGGAAAATAAGGAAAGAGAGAATATGTATATGAAAGAGAAAGAAAGCGAGAACGAGTGCGAGAGAGAGGGAGAAAGAGATGCGTGTGAGAGGGAATATGTGAGAAAAATGAATACCGAGAAAGCATGTGTGAAGATGAGAGTAACAGAAAGGGAGAAGGAGTATATATGTCGGAGAGAGAGAGAGAGAGAGAGAGAGAGAGAGAGAGAGAGGGGGGCTTTATCGTAAAATACTTCAAAATAATGTACCGACGTATACATATTTGTACAGGGTTATTTCATAAGCTTAAAGACTAGACTATATATATGAAGTATTATGTAATACTTATACATTGTTTTTAATAATTTCACCCCAAGCAAGGCAACAAAGCCACTAACATGCAGGGGTTACTGTGTGTGAAAGAATATAAAAAAAACTTTATTAAGGAGAGAGAACAATAAAAAAAAACAACAGAAGACAGCAGATAACTATTGATATTGCATTTAAATTTTTGAAGATCAAAGTTTACTGGAAAGCAAGAAGCCGGAAGAGAGTTCCGCAAATGATAAGTACAAGTAAAGAAACTGTTAGCATAGAACTTACGGATACATCTGGACAGTTCAACGGTAAAATGATGAGACCTAGCCGCCAATCTAGTACTGAACTTAAATTCATAAAGTCAAGGTACCATAGAGCAGAGTTCATTAAAATAATCAACAAGAAAGTATTTATAGAAAAAAGTCACAGGGAAGCTACATTACGGCAATGGGAAAACGAGTAAAGCTGAGATGCCAGATCAGGACCAATTAAATTGCAGATTCTTTTTAGCAAGGATCTTTAATTATATTGCAGGTGCACCAGACCATATTTATTAGCAATATTCTAAGTCTGGTCGAATAGCAGACTTGTAAATATGTAAGATAGATTCGGGTGATAAAAATTGTCTAGAACGGCAGCGAGAACCAACTTTCCTTGCAGCAGATCCCAGCAATTGATTCGATATAGTCATTCCACTTCATATTAATGGAAAAAAAAAATTAGCTCGAGAGGGAACAATGAGTCAGTTTCTTGGAGGTTAGCATTCGTCATGTTGATGGAAGGCAGAAAAAGTTCTCTTACACGATTAATGCAGAGTAGGTTCGTTTTGGAGATGTTCAGATTAGCAAATCATTCCTTGGTTGGCATTTCGGTGGTGACTCGTTACAGTGAATGCTCGTTATCTTGAAACGATACTCGACTCTTCTTGAAATACTTGTGGAAATCCAAAAAATCTGTTGTTTTTTTTTTCGGTCTAAAATCCTGTTGATATTCGGGAATCGTATTTAGCGCATCAGTTTATATCAATAGGCATATAATATCGCCATCTCTAAAGTTAGGGAGACAGAAAAAGCATATGTAAGTACAAATTCATACATATGCATGTGTGGGGACTGGGAGATTTTTATAGTGGTACAATTTACAAATAACATATTGGTATAATCTTACTATGATTTTGATAGGTTCGAGTAGATCACAAAATTTCTTTACAAATAGAATTATAAACACTTAAAAAGCGTACATATATACGAACATAGAAACGTATGCTTAAGGGCATATATGCTTTCACACACACAAACACACACACACATATATATATATTATTTCTTTATACTGGTGTTATATTTTTCCATTTCTTTTTGAATTTGTAGGTCTGATGAATTGGATCGTGATTACGATTTCAATATAATAGATTATTATCCATGGAATATTAGCCTTTTATATTATATTCATTCTCTGTCCTGGATATTGAGTTCTACGTAGATTCTATCTCCTTGAATATATATATATATATATATATATATATATATATATATATATATATATATATATATGGGTAAAATAGCAGGGCAGACTGGGTTCTATAGCCTTGGATGGCAACTAGTCTAGGAGAATGACAACTCTGAATTCAAAACCTGCGGAGGGTCGTTTGGGAACCTTGTGGCATTCGGTGCACCAGGGCTCTGTATTCGGCCCTTCAAAAAGTGTGGATGGTCCTGCACGAAACCTTCATCACTATAATCAAATCTCATGTGTCGTTGTCGGGCTGTCGGTTTCCTGAAACTGATCTGCTTGACCCTCATACGTCGAATTCGACGGGAGAGTCGACATATATATATATATATATATATATATATATATATATATATATATATATATATATATATAGCCAATGATATTATATATATATATCTATATATAGATATATAGATATATATGTGTGTGTTTGTGTGTGTGCGTGTATATATATATATATATATATATATATATATATATATGTGTGTGTGTGTGTGTGTGTGTATGCATATACATATGTGTACATATATATATATATACATGTACACATGTTCAAGTCGACTGCAGTTCGCATGAGTTTGAAACTCGAGTTACGACTAGAGCCATCTTTTTATATGATTTAACTATTGTAAGCAATTTTGCTCGGTCTTGGCTATATGGACTTCGAGAACCTTACTGCGTAGATAAGTTTGCTTTTAGGCCTTTTTTTGTCTTTCTTTTTTCTGTATTGCCCGATTTATTCGAGACTGTACCTAGATTTTTAGGTTTTGGCAAGTTGTCCATTGGTTCCACCAACGCTTTCTACTTTTCTTTAATATATATATATATATATATATATATATATATATATTAGCATCATTTGTTCCGGATTCTTTCTCTTAATAAAAGCAAATGCGTTTCACATTAAGAATTCCAGTTCTATGAAGGAGATTTGTCGATCAATTAATCGATCATATATCGATCATGCAAGACAGGAAATTAAAACTAACATGGATGATACGATTTTTTTTTTTTAAGGTAAATCATAAAATAAAAATTAAAAGAACTCTTCGAATTGCTAATAGAAGTTTATGGATTTTTTAAGTAATTGAAAAATGATATTTTTCTAAAAACTTTTCAATTAAGATATACTTCTGGTTAAAAGTAGTTTTAATTTTTATTTAATTTTTAACGACCCGTAGACATTTCGAGAAATAAACATATTAAAAGGTCAATACGCGTAATGGAAAAGTTTTCAAAAACTAAAACTAAAACAAAAACACCAACATTTGGAATGAAGCTTAAAGTTAAAAATAAAACAAATGCGGTATAGTTTTTTAATGCCAGAAAGTAAATTGAATATAATATGTTAATGTTATTATTGTTTTTAAGGTTATTGGTTATGTATTGCTTTTATTTGTGAATTACGTTTGTTCAAAATCGACCTTAAAATGAAAAAAAAAAAATACAAAACAAAACTTTATTTAAATTGGTTATGACTGCAAGTAACTTTTAATGATAATTACGTCAGTGACAGAAATACAATAGAGTCTTTTTATTCATAAACCTTAGCTCATTGTAGCCAAAATGAATATTATAATTTTTGTTTTACTTGGATCTTTTCTGTTAATTCACCCCAAAATATTAATTCACCTCAAAATAAAAAGAATTTATATTTACTATAATTCGTACCAAATTCTCCCAGAGCGAGGTCCTTCCATTGCACCCCGTTTGGATTGACATTTACGGTCGCACCAAGTGTGGGCGATTCGGATGCGCTATTTCTTAGTGTGGGGTCTACGTTCGTGCTCACCCCAATAAACTAGTCAAAAACCGATTTATTTTTATAAATTGTAAAAATTCTTTGTAAGTACCTTGAATATCATCTGCACTTGCGAAATATAAATGAATCCCTAATTTTTGGTAATTTTTCATTCTGAAGGTTGTTTTGCGGCAAGCTAAACACATTTTGATTTAAAATTGATCATTTCTTGTGGTGAGTTAATATTTGCGATTAGTAACTTTACTGTGGAGGAATTAACGGAAAAATCCCTTTTCTTTATTTTACGATCTTCTTTTTATATTTTTCACAATGATGTTCCCTCTGTATATTGCTCAAGAGGCACTCGATGTAGTGTATTGTAGAGTAAGAGGCACAGTTTATGAGGATATGTGGGGAAGATAACAGTTGACATGATATGTCATGATATGTGGGGAAGATAACACTAGACATGAACAGGTAAAGAATATAGTGATCGAGGAAGCATCCTCTTGGGAGTCGGTTCCACAAAGCAGCAGTTCGTGGCAAGAAGCGAAACTTATAATATCACCAAAGGGAATGAAAGTGATTTGTAACAATGTGCGAAGCTTGGTGGGTCTTATCTGTTAAGGTTAAAACTGGTGGAACTAAGGAATACAGTTCGTCTGAGAACTTCATGGAAACAGAGCAGAGAGAAAGAGAAAGTATGTGTACGTGAGGAGAGAGCGAAAGAGTGATAGTATATAGGAGAGAGGAAAATAAGGAAAGAGAGAATATGTGTATGAAAGAGAAAGAAAGCGAGAGAGAGAGGGAGAAAGAAAGAGATGTGTGTGAGTGTGAGAAAAATGAATACAGAGAAAGCTTGCGATGTTTCGTCTGTGAGAAAGCGGTTGTAGTTTGGACAATATTTCTTCACCTATAAGGACACGGAGACGTTTTTGGACCTTATCGATTGACGACTGGGCATCTCCTACCCATATATAACAGCAGTACTCCGTTTTCGGCGGGATCTGTCCCTGTAAAGGTAAAGGATAGCTGGAGAAGTCACGTACTTACTGTAGTCAAGTACTTACAGAGACTGGCTATATTTCTTAGATGAGGTATTATGTACACTATTTACATTGCTCATCTTTGTTGCCATATTTATCACAACGTTTCGGCCGCTGTACGGCCTGGCCTTCTTCAGGTGGTTGGAATGTTGAACTGAACTCTTTATTTCGCTCGCTGGGGTAGATTGTTCTAGTTCCACGTTCCATGTCTAATCGATGTCAGTTATCAGTCATCTTCTGTTAAATCCCTTCTCCAAGTTCTCCACTGCCTTAACCAGGTATTAAACTCACACTCTTTGGGTCCTGTCACTGGATCTATCTAACGCCTTTATCCACTGTGCCATGTGTCCTTGAGGACAACCACCTGAAGAATGCCGGAGCGTACAACGGTCGAAACGTTGTGATAAATATGGCAACAAGGATGAGGATGATAATCTAAGTAATGTAAATAGTGTACTGATCATTTTCCGGCATCCTTAGCGATCGATCGTATGTACAAGTTCTACTTGAGGTATGGATAGAGTTTAAGCCTGAATAAGCGCATATATATATATATATATATATATATAATTTGAACAGCTAATAATGAGAAAAACTCTTTCACCTTTATAGATTATCCTAATTATTTCAACAAGAACAAAACCTTTTTTATTGAGTAGATTACACGTGGAGAATATTGCAGATGGAGACCTTAGCGGAATTTATTATCGGTAGGTCAAATCTTAACAGCATAATATACAGAGATGATATCGTTTAGATGGCAAACAGAAAGAATATCAGAGAACCTCCTAGACAAAGTAGTAAAGGAAAGCAAGAAGAAAGGGCTAACCATAAACTGTGTAAAGATAGAATGTATGATAGTCAGCAAGAAGGCCAACACAAGATGAAAGCTATGAGATGGAATCGTCAGTTGAAATTGCGAAAGATGCCTTCTAGAAGCTTAGCAAAGTAATAAGAAACAGAAAAAATTCTATAGAAACAAAGAAAATAGTGATGATCTGCTATATAGTATCAATTTTTTACATGGCTGTGAACGCTGGCTAACATCTTCACAGATGAAGAGTAGACTTGAGGCAACAGAAGTGTGGTTCCACAGAAGGATGCTGAGAATACTGTGGAAGGTGCTTGTAAGTTTTAAGAAAAATGGAAAGAAAAGTGATGGATAAAACTAAAAAGAGTTGAAATTTCTGGAACACAATTCAAAAGAAATTTGGAATTCCCAGGACATATTGAATGTAATTTAACTCTCACAAGACATATTGAATGAAATTTGGCTCTCACAAGACATATTGAAAAACATTTAGCACTCACAGGACATACTGAAAGAATTTTGGCACTCCCAAGACATAGTGAAAGAAATTTGACACACAGAGAACCTATTGAAAGGAATTTGGCACTCACAGGACATATTAAGAAATATTTGGCACTTACAGGGCATATTGAAAGAAATTTGACTCTCACATGGCATTGAAAGAAATTTAGCACACACAGGACATATTGAATGAAATTTGGCTCTCACAAGACATACTGAATGAAATTTGACTCCTACAGGAGATATTGAAAGAAATTTGACTCTCACATGACACACTGAAAGAAATTTGACACTCACAAGACATACTGAATGTAATTTGACTCTTACAGGATATATTGGAAGAAATTTGACACTCACAAGACATACTGAATGAAATTTGACTCTTAAAGGACACATTGAAAGAAATTTGACTCTCACAGGACATACTGAATGAGATTTATGAAATTTGACTCTTCCAGGAGATATTGAAGTCGAAACAGATATAGGGAAGCAAGGACTAACCTACATAACGAGCATGTGCAAAACGATAACATGACGGAGCAGGGTGGATAGTTAAAAGATAAAACTTTATTTAGAGCTACGAAGTATAGGCAGCTGTGGAGAGCCACGATCGCCTATGTCCTTAAGTGACGAAGGCATCGGCTATTGAATCTGTTAAGCAGGGGTATCCAAATGAAATTAAATGCATAGCAAATCCTCCAACTCTATAAATTTGTTTTTGAAATCCCTTTGACTGATCTTGAACATGATTTTAAAAGGATTAAAACGTTTTGTTTTTACTTGATCCATGAACAACAATTTCCAGAGATTTGCCGTTCAAAAGTACAAAACAAGTCTAAATTATGTTTTGTCTATAAGGAGACACGGCGGAGTAATTGATAGATGCTCGAATTGCAGAGTTTTAATTTCAGTCGAGTTCGTTACATTGACCTATATGCAAATACTCTTCGAGAAAGCATGAATCCATCTCTTCTCTAGGGGTAAATAGCAAGACAGACTGAGTCCTATAGCCTTGGGTGGCAACCTGTATAGAGGAAGGACAACTCTGAATTCAAAACCTTGTTAAAAAGCCTCACCGACCTGCAATTATTGATGAGTACAACTACGGTGTTCTTTCCCGGAATGAGAAGAATCTGGAACTGGCAGTAATAAAATCTTGCATAATTCTGATATTTTTAGCTTACAAAAGCAGGGTTGGAAATGCCCATTTGTTCAAATATTTATGCCAAGTATGGCCAGAGATCCATAAAACAGGCCATGAATTGCATTAATAAGCTTGTAAAATCAATTCTTTCGAATTTCTACACTGTGTCATCATTACGTATTCATTTTAGACTAAATAGGTATCTTAATGCGATTTAAATTTTGTCCTCTGTTGTAAGTAACGAACAATCCTGAATGTTTCTCAAGTCTCGGCTTATAATATATAAATGTCTTGAAACCACAGTTTGTATGGATTATTAGTGCATTCAAGAAAGCTACTTGAACGTTCTTTTCTGTCTCCACAGTGAACTGTATTGAGGATCAAATTCATTTTGATCACCAACACCCCACTTCCTCGTGATGTCAAATATCGCTGAACGTATTGGTATCTCATTAGGCAACCTTTCATATGGATGTCTTGCATGGCGTCTTATTCAAGAATGTCCAAGCTATGATATATATATATATACAAACGTTTTCTCAGATCAATGGCTAAACATAGCTTCAAATCTCATAGATCCTTCTAAAAGCTAAGCAAAGTATGAAGAAACAGGAAAATCATGGAAGAAAATAGTGCTGAACTGCTATAGACTGCCGCTACACAATCACAAACAAAATAATTTCCGAAATAACCCCCCCCCCAAAAAAAAAAATTAATTATTTGGACTCCGACAAAAGCAGCAGTGTTTGGTACATGTGACTGGAATAGAGAATAACGAAAATCACCAATAAAAACAAAACGTTTGGATCGAAACTTGTAGTAGTACTAGAAAGAGCTATAACATTTAGTGGATATGAGAAATGTAATTTCTTAAAAGCCTCTTTTAATAATAAAAAAAGATTTGAATTTCAACTGAATGTATTACCTTTTCGTCTATTGATAGCGATTTTTTCTTGTTGGAAACTATAATTACCAATATATATATACTAACTTGTTTGTAGTCAACTTATTTCAAACTGAGTTCTGATATATCAACAGGCGGAAGGGATTATGTTATATTCCGTACCTATGAACACTAATGTGCTTGTCCCAATCCTCATCAATACGTTGGACAGTATTGTAAGTGGGATTAATATGATAAGTAGTCCACCATTAGCAGTGGTTTACCTACTTCACGACGCTGGCGAGTATTGTATTTTATTGATGTTATAAAGATTACATTTTCAGTCCCAACCTCCGTTTCGGTTATTTTTTATTCAGTAACCCTTTCTAGGTTACAACAGATTATTAAAAACATTCGTTTCCAATTTGAGTAATAATTCTGGAAGCGTAGAGTCGGATACATGTCTCTAAGATCGAAAAATGTAACTTCCATTAAAAATTGAAAACCTGGTAGCGGGTCGAGTGAAACTAGAAAAACAAGCTAAGAAGAATAAGAATAATTCTTGTAATAACGTCACAACATATCCAGTAAATATGGAACTCACTATTCATTCGTATTCTTCTGCGAAATTCACTTGCTTTCTTTCGACAGTACATATCTATCTATCTATCTATCTATCTATCTATCTATCTATCTATCTATCTATCTATCTATCTATCTCAGTCTGTTCATATCTATCTATCTATCTATCTATCTATCTATCTATCTCAGTCTGTTCATATCTATCTATCTCAGTCTATTCTATCTATCTATCTATCTATCTATCTATCTCAGTCTGTTCTATCTATCTATCTATCTATCTATCTATCTATCATCTATCTATCTATCTCAGTCTGTTCATATCTATCTATCTATCTATCTATCTATCTATCTATCTATCTATCTATCTATGTCCATATCTATTATTCATTAGTAGAGATAAGCAAATAGATTAATTATTATTCTAAGACTGAAAACCTAACTCTCCTTAAAAACTGGGAGAGGAAAATACACACACACATGCGCCCCCACCCATATATATATATATTATTATTAGTAGTAGTATTAGCCTTTACCACCAGAACACATCTAGTAAGGATAGAATTCATTATTCATGCATATTCGTCTGCGAAGCGTAGCTGATTTCATGCGTCATTGCACATCTATCTATCTATCTATCTATCTATCTATCTATCTATCTATCTATCTATCTATCTATCTATCTTAGCTAAATAGGTACAAAATATGTTTTAACTGTATATATATATATATATATATATATATATATATATATATATATATATATGGCTGTACGTGTAGAATGTTGTTCCAATTGTATTCCCAAAACAAAATAAAAAAAACAAAAGCCGTAAGATATACAAGCACCAAACGAATCAGAAAAAGGCACAAAATATAGGGCGTTTATTTACATACGGCTATTTTAGTGCCTTCAGGAATACGCTTTGCTCAGACCATTTCTGAATAATCGACATTATTTCTATTCGATGTAAACATGAATAAGCCATGAATATGCTAAATGATAAGCCTGCCTCAGATCGACGGGTCAAATACTGATAAATCAAATGTCATTTTGGGACTTTATTATGCCATTTTCCTGTAAAATTACTGCAGATATTTTCCATTCAAATCTTTCTGCTATTTCCATATTTTCAATTTTCAATACGCTACATTATACGTATTTAACCACTTACAACTGCTGAGCTTATTTTTTGACACAAAATTGTTTCCGGTGACACAAAATTGTTTCCGGTGATATACAATTTTTTCCGCTGATACAAAATTGTTTTTAGAATTACAAAATTGTTTCTAGTGATACAAATTTATTTTTGGTTATAAAAAATTGTTTTCGGTGATACCAAATTGTTTCCGGTGACACAAAATTCTTTCCGCTGATACAAAATTGTTTTTGGAAATACAAAATTGTTTCCAGTGATACAAATTTATTTTTGGTGATAAAAATTGTTTTCGGTGATACAAAATTGTTTCCGGCGACACAAAATTGTTTCCGGTGATATAAAATTCTTTCCGCTGATGCAAAATTGTTTTTGGAAATACAAAATTGTTTCCAGTGATACAAATTTATTTTTGGTGATAAAAAATTATTTTCGGTGATACAAAATTGTTTCCGGCGACACAAAATTGTTTCCGGTGATATAAAATTCTTTCCGCTGATACAAAATTGTTTTTGGAAATACAAAATTGTTTCCAGCGATAAAAAGTTATTTTTTGTGATAAAAAATTGTTTTCGGTGATACAAAATTGTTTTCGGTGATACAGTACAGTCAAGCATTTTTAGTTGGTTTTAATCATTAGAAAACAAAATAATTATGCAACGTACGCACGTATACATGCGAAGAAACAAAATCAGTGTCTGCGTATATTCACCTAATAAATATACAAGGTGAATTTCAGCTTACCTTTTTTTATTAGAAATATTTACGTTAACTTATTGTATGACGTGAAATTGTATTATAAAACCTGCTTGTTCACTTTGTAAATAGAAATAATAGTATAGATGCCGCCATTTATTTTTGAATAAATTTACCGGATAAAGGTTATGATAGGCCTTTGTAAATAAATAATCTGAAAATACGAAGCTGATACTGTAACATTATTTAGTCAAAGGAATATACTGGGTGTGTCAAAATATTTTACAAAATTTGGGGCGGGTTTCTCACACTAAAACAAGAGCAAAAGTATTTATAAACATCCGCATATATTTCGTTTCAGAGTTAAGTTTAAAAAAGTTTACGGTAGATGGCGCTTTGTTGCTATGTGGACTAGGTTACATTTGTTATTCATGTACATTTATGTTTAGTCTGTCTTCAACGTTTAACACGTGTAGTAGTAGGTTAACTGAGAAGTGTTCCGTTTAACAACGGCAGGATCTTCATCTCGTGAGCAGGCATATATGATTTTTACATACGATCGCGCGAATGGTAATGGACGCGAGGCTACACGGCTGTATCAGATTACGTTTGCAGACTCAAGGCAGCCGAGTCATCCAACCTTTGCTGGTGTTTATCGTCGCGTTGCTGAGACCAGATCCGAGGCAGCATAAACTATGAACCGAGGAAGATCGATTGTACATTTAACAGCGTCTGCTGTAATATTTAAACTTAATAACTCAAAAACGAAAGATTTGTGGCTATATGTTTTTTCATTGTTTTGGTATGGGGAATCCGACCCCAAAGTTTGTAAAAATATTTTGTATTTTTGATATATATATATATATATATATATATATATATATATATATATATATATATATATATATATATATACGTTGGTATAACCCAGCCGAGTCCTATTAACACAATATAGAATTTGAAATATGTTAAACTGACTCACAAAAGAACGGTCTATGTTTATTCACAATAAACAGAGCAAATTTATTTTACAAGTGGAATTACGATACCTTTAGTAAATTTACTAAAGGTAACGAATTGTAAAGTATATACACTTGGAGTAATGGATTGGGGCTCGAATTGAGGAATCGGAGTGCCGAGTTCGAATTCAAGTCGAATTCATTATATTCACTTGGGAAAAATATGAATCCATCTTTTCATCAGGACAGATTGGGTGCAAGGAAACGGAAAACTCTGAATTCAAACCAGCTTGGGACCTGAGGACAGTTATAACTCAGTACTTTCTGGGATCCCCTACAACCTGCTTTCTCGCCCCAGGTGTAACACACAGTCCCAGCGAAAAATCATTACAGCCATACCAACCTGCGCAAGGCACCTACCTAACACTACTAGGTTGGGATATTGATATAATTAATAGCAAAATAATAATTTATTGATTATTGCATTAATTAAATAAATGTTTCTGTAGATATGTTTGTAAATAAGAATTCCAGCAGAACTTTCTTTAATAAAAACTAACAGAATAAGTTATTATCAATATTTTTTATAAGGATACATATAAACTGAAACTTCCCTGATATATTGCTCACATAAATATAAGTGTAGTCTGAAAACTGCTATCATCCCTTAGTTTATTTTGAAAACATTGATTAGCATAAAAGAAAGATATATTTCTAAGAAATTAATGGGTGTTATTTATAATCTCATATTATTTCTTTAAACTGTAAATTTACATCTTCATTCATTCATTCAACTAACTATACTTTCATATCTGAAATAGAAAGAAAGTAATATTTAAATAATTAATGGGTTTTATTTATAATCCGACATTATTTATTCTTGCTGTAAGCGTTATATTTACTGGATACACGTATTGAATTAGACATCACTGTTTTTTAAACAGTGTAAAGAAACGTCTACCGGCATGTGCATTCGAGAGTCTTAATAAAAAAAGTGCGCCTTCTGGCAGGTTTCAAAACTGTGCCACTCTTGCAAAGAAAACTACAGTCTGGCCTAATAAGCATTTGACCGTTTTAGCCATGTAAAGATTTCAAAGCCCAGCAAAAGATCCATTTACTCCTTTAAGAAATGCGCATCTCTTGTTAGGTTTGCTCGTAGCCCATACGTGCTAACTATATTTTCGCATCTGAAACATAAGTAATTTCTAAAGAATTAATAGATTTTATTTATACTCCGACATTATTTATTATTCCTTTGAGAGTAAATTTATTCAAAAAAAGAAAAAAAAAAAAAAAAAAAGACAGGGACGTCTACTCAAATAACGTTTAAAACAAATAGAAATCTTTGCAATATGCGAATGTTGCTCCGAAAGTAAAGTGCACCTAACTTATTATTTTGACTCATGATGTCAAAGGTGGATTTTAGAGATTTGGATGTAGAGCTTGAACATTTCCGGCAGTAATCCATAATTTTTGGCCTCGTTTTAGCTATCACCCTGGCAAAATGGCATTTGACATGAAAGTGCGGGCGTAGCATCTGCATGTCATTTAAATTCTCTGTAGAGAAAAATGTATCTACTAATATTCATCGACTCTTGCTAAACGTTTACGGAGACTAAAACAATGGTTGTGAGCACTGGTAATTGGTGGTTAATACCTTTCAGCAATTGCAACATACTCTGTGTGACGAGCCACATTTCAGGTGGTCTTTCACAGTAGCCAACAGAGAAAATGAAATACGCATTGCCAATGCACAGATTAATTGGTTGATTAGCTTTTTATGGGTTATCAAGCCCTGGTGGGTTATTTAAAGCCGAAACATATTTTTGATTGTAAGAATAATTTTTTGCCAATAAATACTAGATTAAGAATTTTTTTTTGAGAATAACAATGATTTTTTTCAGATACTATTTAACCTATAGCTGGGGAGAGAAGAGATGGATTCATAACTTTCGTAATGGTATTTGCACGTAAGCCAATGTAACGAACCCGACTGTTGCTAATACATTGACAATGGTGATAGCTGTGTAGAAAAAGAGTGTTTTCAAAGCTGTAAAATTGTTCTGTGAAAGAGTCATTGGGATATCAACATTAGATTACATGGAAAAAATCAAATTCTACGGCTGAGCATCTTCGTATCTTTAACGTTTCGATGTAACTGGGGTGTGTTGTATTTCTCCATTTCTATATTTAACAGATTAAATCAATAAAACGCTGACTAGTCAGAAGAAGTTCACTCTTCGAACGAAACGTATTAGTGATGTTTCCCATCAATTACCCCACTCTCTCAGTCTCTCTCTCTCTCAGTCTCACTCTCTCTCTATATATATATATATATATATATATATATATATATATATATATATATATATATATATACGAGTCTGTCTGAAAAGTAATGGGACTGGGTGTTCTGTGTGAGCTCCTGGGCGAAAGAGGGATAAGCGGATTGTGTCATCATCCAACATGATATCTTCGGAGTATATAACTGTAATCCTAGCGTTTGGTTCGCTTCAGTGCGCACGAAGAGACGAGTGTTGCGGCAGGTCAAATCGTGGACGCTTCACCACAATAATGCACCTGCAATCAACGCCCTGAGCATCCGGCATTTCCTGGCCGATAAGAACATTGCCGTACTGGAACAACCTCCCTATTCACCTGAGCTTGCTCCGTGTGACTTTTTTTTCCTTTCCCCTAGGAGATTATCAAGGGGACCCGTTTTGAAGGAGTGAAGGTCATCAAGAGAGCCGTAACAACGGAGCTAAGAGGAATCCAAGAAATAATCCTTCCAGTTAGTGCATAGAAGCGTTAAAACTGGATTAAACTCGAGGGGATTACTTTGAAGGGAAACCCTGTAGTTTGTTTTTTGGAACCGAAATAAATTGTTTGTGACACCAGTACTGTTAATTTTCCTGTCGCTGTACACTTCTACCAACCATTTCATAGCGTCGATGATATCAGATGTGTGCTTTTAGCGTTTGCATTCAACGGCCGACAAGAAAGATACAGATCGGAGTTGAGATATATTTTCAAGATAAAAACACACATTGAGGGATTAAACTGGGTTTGGGTTTACTGATAGAATATAATTTCCTCAGGGAGCCCTCAAGCCAACACCAACAATATTCATCGCATAGTGAATCCCACTTCTTTGTTTATTGCTCGTTTTGTTGATAAAGGATACAGGCGTCTCCGAAACCACGGATTTTAAAATATTTCTCTTAATGCTTCAATTTAGACAAATATAATAAATATCATCAGTTTTATTGCCAATATTGTTATCATTTATTGGTTTATTATTCCTCAAATTCTATTAGCCGCCCTATTAAATCTATCTATCTATCTATCTATCTATCTATCTATCTATCTATCTATATATATATATATATGTGATAAAATATAGTTTTAATGTATGCTACACTAATAGGTTAAAGGCTATAATATTAGGGACAGAGCTTATGTAATTATCAATGTGGACATTGAAGTCAACACCCAGAGGCGACGGTCTGATTCATGCAAAACGCAATCGATTGGGTGTTGACTTCAATGTCCACTTTTGACCCTTGTGGAGTGGACGTGATCCATGAAACTGCGTAGTAGTGTGATAAATAATAAAAAAATTCCCAAAAGGGACATCCATTTACAGTAAGTAATTTTTTTCTATTTTAGAAAGATTATATATATATATATAATATATATATATATATATATATATATATATATATAGTTGCCAGTTGGTTTGTGGATATGTTATGAATCCATTCAGTTTTTGTGTTTTTACTAAATCATCTCGTGTTGCTTTTAGTATATTCGTAAGTAAGCACGCTCAAAGTGCATGCAAATTTTATTTATTATGGCAAAAAAGAAAATGAACAAATATTCTTTATAACAAACAACGACGTTAGAAAGTCAATAAAAGTCTGAAACAAATACATACGTTAGATATGGCATATTGCTGTCAATAATAATAATAATAATAATAATAATAATAATAATAATGCTTCAGGTACATTAACAATATTGTACAAAGACAAAATCTATAAAGTCACGAACGTGGGAATATACATTTGCAAAAAAATGATATATGCAAAAATTTGAATAAATATCATAAAATACATGAATACAAATTTTACATTTTTTAGATTTAAGTATTTTTTACAACTGAATTTCACAGTTAATTTTTTTTCAGTAGTGACAGCTGTTAGCTTTAACGGCAAAAATGCATTAAACAATAATAACGCGTGCACAGTAAAGAAATAATAAAGACACCATTGTATTGCCGAGAAATTATTAAGGAACATTTATAAAAACGAAAGTAAACCTCGCTTCCTTATTGCACGCATGCGCAATAGTTTAATGCATGTCGATGAAGAAAAAGAAATGATTACAAGTATATTGACATTTCAGTGAATTTCAGTGAAATTAAAAGATGTTTAAAGTTTGTAGTTAATTGACGAAGACTGTTTAAATATTACGAGCTGTGATTGGCCAGGTCACGACAGTTTTAAAACAACTACGTAAAAAAAAATAACTTGTGGTAAGCACCATACACTCTACGGAAATCAACAGGACTTTCGCTCTTGTTGTAAATGCCGACGCAACATTTTCTTGTTTTTTTTTTTTTTCAGACGTCAAATTTTTCTGTTTTGTTGCCTAAACTGCCACGTTTTGATAACAAATGCAAAAATGTAGTTAAAATAATATATATATATATATATATATATATATATAGAAAGAGGGCGTGAGAAGTGATAAAAGGTAACAAAAAGAAATCCCCTAATAGTCAATATAGTCAATGAAAAATGTTTTAATTAAGGATTGTATTTTTTATCTTTATTAAAGCTTTTCTAAAGTATATGCCTAAAGGAATGTCCTACTGTCTGTTTACGTTGTTAATATTGTTTTTATAATAATAATAATAATAATAATAATAATAATAATAATAATAATTAACCTGAAAGAATGCATGATAGGACTGGAAAGTTCTTCTACTGAGAAATGTGCAAGCGATTCTGTTTTAACCCCGCATACTACTTTTATATGCATTTATTAGAATCTGTCCAAGAGAATGTAACAGAAAATCATGTGTAACTTTGGGATTCCAACGGATCTCGGAATCCTGGATAGATGACCGAATTTGGCATTATAAAGTAGACGAAATAAACAAAAAAAAAAAAAAAAAAAAACGAAAACAAAACAAAAAAAAACATGGCAGGTAATGGATATATCGTTGGTGTAGCTGACTACACAGAATATCTGAAAGAACGTGAAAAAGCAGATAAGTATGTAGACTTTGTCAGGGGGATGAAATATTAAAACATGAAGGCGCCAGTCATGTCAGTTGTTATCGGAGTACTTGGAACATTCGCAAAAAAAAAAATGCAGGGAAAAAGTATTAAAATTTAGGGACAATAAGGCGACAGAATTATAGAAAAAAAAGAAAATTCTGGAACATTGAAGAGACTTGTAACTTAAAAGACACCAGTAATAATTAATGTGAACGAGAAATAATGATAACACCAATTATAATAATAATAATAATAATAATAATAATAATTATAATAATAATAATAATAATAACACCATCAGAAGTTACCATCGTTGATAACGACACAACAAAATACTCCCTTTTTGACTTTACCTCGTGACCATAATATCAAACTGAAATAAATTGAAAAGTTCAAGAAATACATCCAACTCCAGATCGAAAGTGTCATGACAGACGTTCAGTCCACTATTTTCCTAGTTCCTGTTAGGGCATTGGGGTTTATACCATCGAACATACATCGAGAAAATCAGAATAAAACCTAATAGCTCGTCGCTTTAGAAGTCCCCGTTGCTTTGGTACTGCAAATATTCTGTGAAATGTAATATCTGTCTGAAGTCATATGACCTGATGGGGAACAACCATGAACTCCAATCTCCGATTGAAAACGACAACCATGCGAAAGTAATAATAATAATAATAATAATAATAATAATAATAATAATATGAAGATATTCAAAAAGCTGTCAAAATACAAGGACCTTGAAATAGAAATCTCAAAAATGTGACATATGGGAACATCAACAATCCTTGTTGTAGTTGGATCCCTAGGACTGGTTGGAAAAGATTGCAGTAGACTAATTGAAGAGATTCCTGGAAGTCCATGCCTTAAAGAGATACAAAAAAAAATGTTCTAACAAGTACAGCCCACACCTTACGAAAGGCCTTATCTATGTAATTTTTTTTTGTCAGTTGAAAGTGTAATGATGCTATTTCTAGTCTTAGGGCCCTGTGTAAACGCCAGAAATCAATAATAATAATAATAATAATAATAATAATAATAGATTCGAGAAAGAATTGAAGTAATTCAAGCCGCAACTGAACTGGGGTCTGCAAGGATATTGAGAAAAGGTTTTTGAGATTTGAAAACACTTCCTATAACCCAATCAGCAAAGAGAACAGATAGACACATTACGTGAAAATGTAGTTGCATGAGATATAAGACAATAACAAAATTAAAGTGGATTACCCAGACCAGTTCAGAAGGCAAGACCCAGTTATAGGAAACAAAGGAAGGAAGACATATCCGATAGTTGGTGTTACCTTTGCGGCAGACTAAAAAGGAATTCAAATATTAACCAAACTTTGACAGGGAAAATTGGAAGAAATTATAGTTTCTGAGGACGAAAAATGTCCTCAAATTTTTTTAGATGACTTGGAATAATTCGAAATTTCTTTGAAAAAATATTGCAAAAAAGGACTTCCTTGTGGAATTGCGACGAAGAATTTTAAACACTGAGATGAAAACATGGTTCATATCAATAAATATGCGTAAAGGTTGTACAGTGAATTTTAAACAAATGCTAAAATGTTTTTTAAGCGTAAGATCTTACGTCTAAAAAATAGATGACAACATTTGAAATAACTGTCCTTGAAATATTCCCGGAGCTGCCGGGTATTCGAAAAAAAAAAAAAAGTATTATAACGGTATTCTTAAAATGATTTAAAGGACACACAAATATATATATATATATATATATATATATATATATATATATATATATATATATATATATATAGTTGTGTGTGTGTGTGCCCTCGCGCAGTTGATATCTGCCTTCCAATGAATGAAAAAGAAAAAAGTATGTTATTGTTTAACATCTTCAGAAACCTACGATATTTCTTTTTTTTTTTTTTAGCTCACAAGAGAGGTGCTAATCCGGAGTTCCAATGTTCAGATAAAATGGGCTTGACACAAAAGCCCCAAACATATATATATATATATATATATATATATATATATATATATATATATATATATATATATATATGTGTGTGTGTGTGTGTGTGAAAAATATATAGAAAATAGGAAAGAACTCGTTAGGTAAATAATCCAAAGTTCTTCAGTATTTTGTTATTATTTTTTAAAAATAGTGCTCGATACAAAAGTAGAGCCTAAATATAATTATTTATGTAAAATATGATTCCATCGCTACATAAGAGTTCTCATGTTTCAAAAACAAGAGCCGAAAACAAGAACTTGGTACTTTAATTCAGTTTAATTCAAATAATTATATTGAATCATATTTTTAAATAATTATATATATATATATATATATATATATATATATATATATATATATATATATCTAGTAGCGAATCTATACATCGTATGTACATATAACTAGTGTTGGCACTAAAATCAACTCTGCATTTTTTTATGTAGAATATATATATATATATATATATATATATATATATATATATATTCTATATATAGAAATCATATTGGCGACTGGCAGTTTCACGCTTTACCGATCATCAGAAATTGTGGTATTTTGTGACTTCTACAAATGCAGAGTTGATTTTAGTGCCAACACTGGTTATATGTACATACGATGTATAGATTCGCTACAAGATTCGTGGGTAGTGTAACGCTAAACGAGAGAAATTAGCGAGCCACGTTCGAATACTGTCTCAGTTTGTTACGTTACCACAAATACACTTGGAAATGTATGAATCCATATCAGCTCTTCCCAACTATGGATTCAATGTGTCGACGTAAAAAAAATGCGTAATAAGTGAAATTCTAACCATATGTCACAGGTTGAACATATGCTTCGAATTTCAGTCATAACGCAACTGAAATGCTCGAGAAATTTCGTAGAAAATATGTGCTATTCCGACAGTTATCGAACCTTTAACCCTAATATGAAGCATCATTTGATCTAACGTGCTGTTAATCATTCAGCCACAAAGAAAGCTCTGGTTAGCATAGTCCGAATTACTGTTTATAAACACTCGCTTTCGACGATTTTTTGGTGGTCAGGTTATAATGATAACGGCTTTATGACAGTTCTCATAAGGGTTACAGGTTCGATTCCTGTCGGAGTACGCATATTTTCTAGGAAATTTCTCGAACATTCAGGCCGGTAAAATTAATACTGTTTAATTAAAAAAAAACAAAAACAAAACAAAACAAAAAAAAAAACAGTGCTTTTACTTAAAATAAATTATAGTGTAACCCGGATATAAGAGAGTTGTCGGGACCAGAGAAGAAGTCTCTTATATCCGGGTTTCTCTTATATCCGAGTATGGTCTATTTTGTTTAGGTAAGTGGGTATTCTCACGATATATATATATATATATATATATATATATATATATATATATATATATATATATAAAAAAGAACAGTAAGATATATAATCCGGTGTTCTTATAGATATTTTATTTTTTACAAAATAGTGCTCAATGTAAATTTACAGAGCATTAGTATTATAAATTAATTGATTTAAAAAATGTTTTTTACCTAAAAAAATAGTGGTGGGAAGAAGAGATGGATTCATGCTTTTTAAAGGGTTTTTGCCTGAAACACAACGAACTCGGTGGGCTGATTCTACTTTTCCGCATAAAATGGGCATGTATGTAGAGTAGCGGTTATCGGTGAGGAAAGGAAGGATAGCTGCCTAAATATACTATCTATCTATCTATCTATCTATCTATCTATCTATCTATCTATCTATCGTTGTTCGTATCTATCTATCTATCTATCTAGCTATCTATCTATCTATCTATCTATCTATCTATCGTTGTTCGTATCTATCTATCTATCTATCTATCTAACTATCTATCTATCTATTACGTTAAAACGTTTGAAGCTACCCTCAAAATGTGCGTGTGTGTGTGGGCGTGTGTGTGTGTATGTGTGTATGTGTGTAATATTATATTTTCTCTTTCTCTGGAAATGTATATATTTATTGCCGTATTTTCCTCGTCTTATTGTCGAAATTACCAATTTTATTCTTAGAAATGTATCGGTTTATTACTTACACAACAGTTCAAGAATTTGAAGCAACCCTCCAGAACTAGCATGGGATAAACTTGACAGAAGAGTGAAAAAAAAAAAATGAAAAGAAAAATAGCTCTTATAATCATTGAAAACAAAATGGAATCAACTATCAAACATTTTCAATGAATACCAAACATTTGTGCTGTAGTAATCAAGACTAAAGTCGGATATTTTGACGAGATCAAATTTTAATCATAACATCCTTTTGTTCTTTTTGCCATATTAAAATTCCTAATAAATATTATGTCTCAATTTTTTGTTACCATGAATAATAATTTTCTCTTATTTAAAGTACAAAACAACTACTTTTTGGGCTAATTTAAAAAATTACCATAAGTATCCTCAAACTTAGTAAAATATATATGTATATATAAAATACATATATAAAATATATATATATATATATATATATATATATATATAAAATGCTAGAACGCTTCCAGCAACTGAAAACTAAGGCAAATCCTTAACATCTCTTGGGAGAGCTACACCACCAACACGGAAGTGCTGGACAGAGGACAGAGCCTCAGTGAGCAGCGTCGAGGCCGCTATCATCTACCACCGCTTCCGCTGGGCAGGGCACGTCCACAGGATGGATCCTTCCAGGTTCCCCAAGAAAATCCTATATGGCGAGCTGGCCATTGGGACCAGACCACAAGGAGCACCCAAAATGCGCTACAAGGAACAACTAAAGCGCACCCTGACACTTACCAACATCAGCTCGCCCTCGTGGGAAGAAAATGCCAGGGATCGAACGACGTGGAGGAGATCAATACGCGATGGCATCGCAGACTTCGAGGAAAGGAGGAGGGAGAATGAAGAGGCAAGAAGACGAAGGAGAAAAGAGCGCTGTGAACGACCCCCCGTCCCCTCCCTCCCCTGTGGGCACTGTCCCCGACTATTCCACCACCGACTGAGCCTCGCAAGTCATGTCAAACATAAACATCAACCGTGAAGATAGGACTTAAAAAGATTGACAGAACCCGCTACTCGGACACGACTGGGAGCCGATGACGACGATATATATATATATATATATATATATATATATATATATATATATATATATATATAAAAGTGAACATTGATGTCAACACACAGAGGCGGCAGTCAGGCCTGAGGATTGTGCTTAAGCATGAAACAGACTGTTGCCTTTGGGTGTTGACTTCAATGTGCATTTTTATACTTACATACGCTCTATCTGTGATATTGAGCACTTAAACCAATAAATATAGCATGTCTTAAAACAATATTTTATCATTATATATACGTGATACGCACATTCTAGCTATGGAAGTATTTATACATATATTTACATACTTACACGTATCTGTGTGTGGATATGTATTTGTGTATGCGCGCGTATATGCGTGTAACAAATATACCTCTTAGAAATATACGCCTATTGAAAAAGGCTCACATCGGGATCATTATGGAAGATTTATCTTTAATTGGTTTATTTTGGTCCCGTCTAAAACGCTGACCGATAGTTCATAATTAAAACTGCTTTTAATGTAATTAATTTTAGCTTAATTAGGGAGGAGGTTGATTTGCCGGTCAAGGAGCAGTTAATGTCAAACTGAAGCAGCTTCGCCGCCAGAAACAGCATCGGTTGCATCGGCGTCATTGACAATGGTAGCGGGCCATAACTTCTTGTGAAATTTTAATTAAAATGAAAGCCACTTAAAGAAAACAGGAAGGTTGAAATTAAACTAACGTCAGTCGTTGAGTGTATAAATTCAGCGGCTGTACAGGTGAGCAGTTGCTGGAAATTTCTCTGTCGAAAAAGACGAGCTGGGTTATAATTCCGGTCAGTTATGATGCGTTCAGTTTCGCGAAAATGCGATTGCGACAATACATGTAGTCACGTGAAGTCATCTATTCTTTCTAGTCGAGCAGATATGCGGGGAAATAGCAGCCAGTGCCGGTAGAAAAAGCACGTGAAAAAGGACAGAAAGCAACGCAAAAACCAACCCACTAATAAAACTACTAATAATTTAAATTGAATAGTCGACCAATATTAAAGATGGTCCATATAGCAGAGTAAACTCGGTTATCTAGCGTTTTGTGAGCGCCAGTATAAAAGCACGGAAAACAGGGCAGAATACAACGCGAAACCACTTCACTAATAAAACTACTAATAATTTAAATTGAATAGTCGACCAATATTAAAGATGGTCCAACAACAGGATCCTTACTAACAAGTGTTGACAACAATTCAGAAGATTCTAGTGAAAGCACGAAAAAAAAAAAAAAAAAAAGGATGAATTCAAATTACAAAGAAAAATAAATGTAAAATATAAAATACTTAGGTTAAAATTGATATTTTATTAGGTTGGTGCAAAAATAATGACGGGTAATAATGTCGTTTTTGACGTTAAAAATACGTCAAAAAACGACATTATTACGTCATTATTTTTGCACCAACCTAATAGATCAGTCAGAGCCGAACTCTTCTTCCAATAACTGAAAGCAAAATCACAATGAGTATACCACGTGATTCTCTCTTTTATATTAGGGTCAACATCTGGTGGTGGTTTTCCTGTCGGTACAGGCTCTGTTTGGAGAGGAGCATCCGTATAAAATAACGCGTCATGCATCAGTCGACGTTTCAAAGATACTATATTTCATTATACATGCGCAGGAAACAAAATTGGGAAACGGGTTTCGAATATTGGCATCGGCAGCTTTGTATTCACTTTCCACTAATAGCAATAGAAAAGATATATATCCATATCCTTGCGTTCTGTCACATTAGCAGATATTGAAAAACGGTATCATATCATTGGTATACCAGGAGGGTTGGTAGCAATAATTTATAAGAGCGCGCCTGGGCAAACCACTCATTTGAAGTGCGGTTTGATCAAGCGCACTTTCAACACACACACACACACACACACACACACACACACACACACACACACACACACACTCACACACATATATATATATATAAGTATAGGATTGGTGTATACGGAATAAATTCCAATAACCAACAAATACTATTCTTAAAAGAGTGCTCAATACAGAGTTGAGCAAATATAATTTATTCGAGAATTATAACATAAATATCTTATAAAATCACTACAAAAAGAGCAATTTTGTTTCAACACTTCTGGCGTCTTATCAATTGATGGTGTTGAATATTTTGAATTTAGAATATTCTAGATTCAACACCATCACTTCGTAAGACACCAGTGTTGAAACAAAATTGCTATTTTTGTAGTGATTTTATAACATATGTATGTTATAATTCTCGAATAAATTATATTTGCTCAACTCTGTATTGAGCACTCTTTTAAGAATAGTATTTGTTGGTTATTGCTTTTCTTGTAATTTTATAACATGTTTATATTATAATTTTCGAATAAATTATATATATATATATATATATATATATATATATATATTTTAAAGAAAAACAGACTAATTTAAGGTTCCATTATAATAATTTATTTCAACAGAGCCCTTTTAAGGGACGCTGGATCATCAGATAATACGGATTACCAAGTTTTTCATAACTTAAATATATATATATATATATATATATATATATATATACTATACTAGAATGCTTTTACTTTTCTTCCCTATTGGACTATAAATATATGTTATAATACATTTGGCTCCAGAATCCATCCACATAGGCGATGCCTCTCCCATTCAGCTGGGAGCGGGAAGGTCAGTGTTGATCTCTAATCACTGAAGCCTCCTTGAGTGTAAATTCCGAGAAAGAACAAGTTTTCTTACTCAATTCTGTTTATTCAGGGTATTCCTGCTTTAGAGAAGGATGCATGTTTTCGACGGATTTATTTAATCAACAGCGAGATGATCCCAAGTGATCTAGACGTTCTACCAAAATTTTTATTGGTGGACATAATCTTGACAAAAAAAAAGAAAAAAAAGAAAGAAATTCTGGTGACACAGTATTGGTGGAACTGTAGACGAGGCAGTAAAGGAAAGCAGAAAGAAAGGACTATGCATCAATTGCAAAAATACCGAATGTAGTTAGCAAAAAGGACAGTCCAAAATTGCGAGATACGAATTGGAGACGTCAGAATCAAGGAAGTATAGAAATTGAAATGCCCGGTAAGTCTTTTACGCAGACGACGGAAAATGCGACGCAGAAATCCGAAGAGTTGTTGGAATATTTAAAGATACTTTCGAAAAAGTCTTAAGGAACGGTAAACAATTGTTAGAAACAAAGAAATGAGAAATGAACTGTTCTGCATTATCAGCGTTTCTATATGACAATGAATGCTGGACAATTTCTTCACAGAAAACGCAAAAAAACTTTGGGAAAAATATGAATCTTATTATGGGTTAAATAGCAGGAATTGTATCTAAAATATTGTTAATGCAATATTTATTAGCAAAGTGTTGATAAACCGTAAAAAACAGTTGTTCTGTGAAAGGATGCTAAGTTTACGATGGACGAGGAATTTTAAAAGAACATGGAAACAGAAAAAACGCACATTCATTTAGAATCAGAAAGAGATAATTAAAATTTATGTGATACATAATAGGGAAAGAAAGCTTGGGGAATTTGAGACTCAAAGGACATACGGAAGGCATGAAAGGAACACAGAAAAAAATCTATCTAACGAGCTTGTGTAAATGGATGGTACAACGAGCACTAGAAGGAACAGCAAGGGGACAAACGTTGCTTAGAGCAACAAAGGATAGGAAGTTGCGGAGAGCAATGATCCCCTACGTCCGCAAAAAGCAACGGGTCATTAAAGAAGAAAAAGAACTGTAAAGCAGACATGACTGAATAAGAAAGCAAAAATCAACATCATTCGGTGGTAAAAGTAAATTAATAGATTGAGTTGACCTGGAAAACAATATATATATATATATATATATATATATATATATATATATATATATTATAATGAATCATCCATACAAAAAATAAATTAGTAAAGTTAAAGATATAAAATGGCGAAGTCTTTTCGCTAACAAAATTTTAAAATGCATTAACCTACCAATCACTCGATGAATGTTATGATCCTTGTTATTTTAAAATTATAAGCTGTATAAGGTCTTTCGTAAATACGCAAGTACTTTCGACTGTGCATTCAGTCATCTTCAGCTTGTTATCGAAGAGATTTCGCCATTTTATATCATTAAATTTACTATTTTTTTTTGTATGAATGATTTATTGTAATATAAATTGAACTGCACCATATATATATATATATATATATATATATATATATATATATATATATATATATATATATGTAAAAGTCATTATCTTATTATCTTCAAATGTAGTCGAAATACATTTTTTAGAACCACAAAATTCAAACATGACCATCCAGGTTAGGGAATGAGATTCAGTTATTGTAAACAAAGAAATAAACATCAGCCAGATGATGAGCAGTTTGAAACTGGAAGGGTGTGATAATCTGGAGGATTATTTACACTTGTCTGAGAACAAAAAAATCATCAAGAAGGTGACTGTACCAATCCTTATAGGATTATTTGCAACAGCTGCTGCTCAAGACGGGAGACCCAGATTTCTCTAGTATTTTACCCACAGTTATAGGCACAAGAGATGGCATCTTACCTTCTCCAAGCGGATAGAGAGAACAGAACAAAAACTTTTCAAAATCTGAACGCTGGTCGCCGACCTTATTTTCCAATCTGATAAAAAAGCTACCCAAAACTGCTGACACACGAATAAAATAAGAAGTTTTCCTGGAGATTAAAAAAAAAAGTGAAGACGATATTCATAATCGTTGAAGTACAGTGAACGGCTCCAAACAACTTTTGCCAAAAAAGACATAAGATTTATCAGAGATTAGCGAAAGAACTGAGGTAATTCAGTCTGCTGTGCTGTTAAAGTTCTACGAGAAGAGACAAGAATTGGAAACTTTGGAGACATTACTTTCCTGATCCTTCACTTCTGTTGATGATCGTTGAGATATAACGGCCGAATGAAATAGCAAAAGACTAAAATGTCAGAAAAGTAAAAATATATTAAAATGATTATTAATAAACCTATAGTTTGAAATAACTTTTTTCGTTTTTGAATTTTGAATGTCTTTTGTCCATAGTTTGTTCTTGTTTTAGCATAAAATGATACGCAGAAAGCTTAAAATACTGCAGGAGACGCTATCTTAAAGGGTATATAGAATGTTTAATATGCGTTATAAAAAGGGCATAATATTGACGCATTCTTTATTGGTGAGATATCGCTCTTAACTATTACACGTGATGTCACTGTGGATCATTTTAAACTTTCTAATGAATTACTATGATGTAGCTAACGGAATCTCATCTACCACACAGACAGCACAGGGGTTTCAAAATGACTGAGACGGCCGAAAGTACTTGAACAAAAACAACGGAAGAAATATGAACATATATATATATATATATATATATATATATATATATATATATATATATATATATAAATAAAAATGACAATAGGAAAACTGGTAATTTTGTCATTTTATTCATAAATATTGTCTTCTCTACTGATTAAATCGGAGAAATTTTCATATATATATATATATATATATATATATATATATATATATATATATATATATATATATATTCTTATTCCATACCATAATTTCGATCCCCCACCTTATTTGAAAATTGGAAAAATAAAATTTGGTATTTGGTTGAATTTAAAATATAATATATAAATATATATATATATATATATTTATATATTGAATTTAATCAAACATATATAATTTCATAACATATAAGCATTTTTGTGTGTATCAAAACAGGATATAATAATGAAGGGTATTTTTTCGTACTATATATATATATATATATATATATATATATATATATATATATGTTTTATGTGTGTGTGCGTATGTGTGTGTGTGTGTGTGTGCGTGCGTGATATACATTTTGTTCATACGACTTTCACAATTCAAGCTAAGACCTTCGATCGCGTTCAGTGCGTATGATATTTATCACAAGGGGAAACGTCACTTGGCTGTCTATGGTCATCGATGAGTAGGTTGATAGCTTTGGGAAGACTTGCAGTTTTGAAGCTGTCGTGACATGGACGGTATCACGGCCATAATATATGCAAAAGTTTGGTCCGAGCGGTTATACAGTACGAGGATGTATGATCATCACACACAGCTACACCAATCACAAGACAATAATAATGGCAACAATGACAAAAAAAAAAAAAATATTTGCGAATAAACACAAGTAGGCGTACAATGTTATGTGCAAACGCGCAGAAGGCACATTGATTAAGATGAACATATGTAATAATGCAAGAAAGCACAGAATTATAAAAAAAATGTAACATAATATTAGCGCCATATTTGATAATGATTTAATTAAGCTTAATGAAAATAGGAATGATAGACAAAACAAAGCAACACTGATAATAAAACACATAAAATTAAACGACTATTCATAACGATGTATAAATGTATTAATAGTCATCATTATGGACACATTAATGAGAAAAATAGACGCAAGAGAAGGAATTTGATTTAATGTAATAATCATTAAATAAACGCATTATAACGATAAGATGGCAATAATCTTGATAATATTAATAATATTAAAACTATAAAACAATAATAAAAATGGCGGAACTAACGACAATATATAAAAAAATAATAATAATAATAATAATAATAATGATAATAATAATAATGAAAGCTATCCAAGCCAAAAAAAAAAAAAAAAAGCACGAAAACAACATATATTTATATTTGACAGCGAATAAATTATCTGTCAATTAGCAGACGTGGTTGTATTTGCAGGCACATAGTGAGTAAAAATTAAAAAAAAAATGTAACGAAAAAAAGAATAGTGAAAAATCGCCAAATACCAAGACCTCATATGAGAGATTCAAAAAATGTGGAACATTAGACTGACAGTTGTGCTTGTAGTCATAGGAGTACGAGGAACTGTCAGGAGATGTCTCACAAGAAGGCTAGAATAAATAACATTTGAAAGAAAAGCAGAAACATTACAAACTACAAAATTGCTCAGGACGAGGGAGATTAAGTAAATGCCGACGTGACGTAGTGTGTCACGTGGCTGCATCTACCAGCGAATTCTGGTGCATATAGCAATAATCATAATCATAATAATAAATTTTAAGACATTTTTATGTTTAACATTCTTTTTATATATTGAATAATTGTCGGACTTTGTCCTTTTCATAATAGTAAATCTTAGTTAGTGGAGATTAACAATTTCGATTATACGAGACATTTAAGTTTTTCTGATACAATAATCTGATCATCGATTATGGTATTATTAAATGTTTTAAAATATATAAATCGATGTGATATTAATACTTATACTAGTAACAATATTGTTGTAGACATCACAGGTAATAAAAAGAGACCCGAGAAAAAGTGGCGCTTTTTTTAAAAGTTTAGACCAGGGCCATATTGGAATGGGGTCTGCATGAACTCTTTATGGAGATTTTTGTGGAGACTTGCTTTGAATCAATCAGTTAACTGACGATTGCTGTGAAAAAGATACGTATATGATGTAATTGGGTATTTCGATGTGGCGTAATGGTTAGCAAGCTTGTCTCGCTAGAACAGTTACGACAGAGTAGTGAGTTCGATCCTCACTGGGTGCCCCATACTTTAGTCTTTAAGTTACCCTTAAATCATGATATAGTAAAGTAATAATAATGTCATCTTTATTGGCAAGTACTTGGAAAGCAATCGCCCTGAACGACTATTAAAACCTATTATGCTAGTAATAATATTATCGTAACGTATGAACTTGTCCACAAGAGCATTCGTTAAAAAGATCTTAATATTCCTTAGGATAAGAACATCGTGTAGGCGGAGAAGGTACCAAATTTCAAAGATACCAAAGAGAGTAAATAGGAAAAATGTATCAAGCCATAGTTCAGATTGTCCCTTTTGCGGTTGACGCTCTCAGGATTATTTTTTTTTCCAAAAATCTCATTGCCTCGCAAGACGCCTTGGGTGTTACCCGACATGACTGGGAGTGGCAGCGCTGCTTGGTACAGCTCATGTACTCACGTAAGTGTTGTGTTTCTAAACTGCGGGTAGAGCATTGCCACCCGGCCAAAACACCTAAGATTCGGAAAGGATCTCAAATAACAATAATGATAATATTTTTTATTTGAAAAAGAATAATATGCCATGGAAATGATGAAATAAAGGATTTTTCTTTCTTTTTTTTGGCGCATTAAAAAACAAACAAACATTCAAACTTAAAGGAAGCTGTTCTGTTTACTTTTCAACGCCCCTCTCTTCAAAAAGTAAAATAAAATAAAATAATGTGCACACGAACGAACAATTCATCCAAAGACAAGTATCATTCAGAAATTAGAATGAAAAAAATAAAACTAATTTGAATTGAATGTTTTAATAATAATAATAATAATAATAATAATAATAATAATAATAATAATAAAATAATAATAATAATAATAATAAAAAAGTGGTTGAGGAAAATAAGAAAGAATTGACGTTTTGTTCCTCTGGGCGAAACTTTATTTTTTTTCTCCAATTTGGTATAAGCATTAAACAAGAAACACAAATCAACGTTAAGTAACTGGAGAAAAAGATAATAATAATAATAATAATAATAATAATAATAATAATAATAATACATTGGCATGACATGTTTTATATTTTCTTCCTTTTCATTTATTAAAGTAATTAACAAATAACAAGCAAACAATGCAAAAGTAATTTTTTCGGAAACAGACAAGAATACAAACTACTTAGGTTTTGAAAAAAATACTTCGAAAAACAATTAAAAGGATAAAATGAATGCAAAAAATATCTGCTAAAAGAAGGCAAGATAGAAAATTGATTGATTAAAATCCATTATGTTATTTTCAATAATAATAATAATAATGATAATAATAATAATGATAATAATAAATTTTAGTTATTGGAGATTAAAATTTTCGATTTTCCGAGAAATTTAGGTTTTCCCTTATATTAAAATCTGAGCATCGATTATGGAATTAATAAATGTTTTAGAATATATATTAATAGATCAAATACTACTACTACTTGTACTATTAATGCTAACTGTTATAGATTTTTATAGATAATAAAAAAAGAGGTTCGAGAAAATGTAGTGTTTGTTTAGACAAAGACCGGGGGTCTACATGAATACTGAGTGAAAATGTTGGAGATTTAAGAAGACCTGCTTTGACTTCATTTTCTGCTACAGTTACTATACAACCGTTGTAAACAAGCAAATATACCCTGATAGTCCACCAGGTATGCCTCTAATGGTTTCTGATCTTATTTGATTGGGGGCGTTAGCATGTATACGTGTTGCCTTGGTGAATTAACATGGGATGCAGGAAATATCTATCTTTTTTTAATCGATTTCACCCTACGCAAGACATTAAAGCCACTAAGATTCAACGGGTTAATAGATGTGATAAAATTCGAGAACAGAAACATTACTAAAGGCAGTAGATAGCGATTGACATTGTATTTAAATTTTCTCAGATTAAAGTTGACTGGGAAGCATGGAGCCGGAAGAGAGTTCCCCCAAACGAGAAGTGGGAGGTAAGAAACTGTTAGCATAGAACTTCCGGTTACATCTAGTCAACGCAATTGTAAATTGGTGAGACCTCAACGCTGGTCTAGTACTGCGCTTAAATTCATAAAGTCTAGGTACCATAGCGAAGAGGTCACCGGAACAATTGCCATGAAATTATTTATAGAAAAGATACAGGGAGGCAAGTTTACGGTGGTGGGAAAGTGACTGAAGCCGAGACGCCAGATCAGGACCATTAATATTGCTGATTTTTATAGCTTTACTTTTCAGTTGCCTGCGCGTTACCACCTGCGTATTTTCCCTCGGGGATGATGCAATGTGCATCTCGGTTTATGAGTATGAGTAGTGGGAGAGTATCATATCTCGGCTTTGAGAGGGTTGTCTGTTTTATTTTGAAGGTGGAAGCAGCTAAGAAGATTTTGGAATCACAAATGAATACTTGAGAACCGTCGATGTGGATTAGGTTACTTGACCAGAAGAATTTTTTAACCGGGTCCAACCTTCATGGTTATGCAGTGCTTTTATCAAAACCTGCCACCATATTGCGCACATATGGTTGTGATACCCTTATCAGACTGGGGGTCATGATGGGCATATTGGGGTTTGTATATTTGTATCCCAGCTTCACTTGTTGATGATTACTGGAGAAAGTGTAGAATATTAAAACGATTCACTGATACTTGATTTCTATAAAAAAAATCAGCAGATACCAATGAACAATCCTACCAGAGACCTAGCAAAGCCATGTTCAGTGTCGGTGCCATTTGAATATACACGTCAACTCAAGAAAACCTGCATTAGTAAGTTTAGAAACGATAAACGATAAAGGATCTAAAACCATCTGAACAATGGTCCCGCATACAGGCAATGAATAGTAAAAATGGGATATGACTGCCAAAAGAGACAGGGCCATTGAAGTCAACGTGTTGGATATCGGCTGAGGAAAAACTTTTGGTCTTACTTCTGCTGCATCAGTGTGTGAGTGGAAATCGGAACTGGTGATAGCATAAATAGGAGATGCATCCAGTGGCTAAAATAAACAGGAAGCACAGGTGTCCTGAATAAACAGGGCGCAAGGGTATCCTGAGTGGAAGGAAATGCAGGTTGCGTGGGCGCATGCCGGAAGAGGCGTGGTCACACGAAGTTGCTTAGGCGATATACCGGACGAAGGCGTAGTCAAGTGAAGTTGCGGTGGTGTCCAAATATTATTTAACCGTCCGATTTTTGATCAGGATAGAGAGTCCGATTCTTGATCCTGAGCAGATCCCATGCAAATGTTAGGCTAGAAAAGTTCACGCTTTTAGGAACTTAGAGAAATTAAAGTATCATTATATATTTTTTTAAGTTTCCTGATTGTAGTTGGTTGCCGGTACAAATGCCTTGAAATGTGGAATGAAATAGCAGTAGTAGCAGCAATCAGGGTAGTGACCCTAATGACTTCGGCCAGAGAGCAGTGCGAAAGCACATATTAAAACCACTGCAGATATTCAAATTACAAAACAAGAAAAAATATGGCGATTTTCTACGCGTAGCTTATATGTAGCATAGAATCGAAAGTATGGGGATCCCAGTGAAGATCGAACTCACTATTCAGTCATAAGTGATCTAGAAAAACAAACTAGCTATTACATCATAACGAACTGCCCAGATGGTTTTCTACGGGAAATTTAGTTGTGATATAAGGCCATAAGTATGGTACACCCAGTGAGCCTCGAACTCTCTATTCAGTCTTAACTGATCTAGCAAGACAAGCTTGCTAAACATTACATCACGTCGAAGTGCCCAGAAATGATTTTCTAAGCGTATCTAAAACGTGGCACAAGGCTGAAAGTATGGGCTACTCAGTGAGGATCAAATTCACTATTCAGTCGTAACTGATCTAGCAAGAGTAACTTGGTGACCATTGCATCACGTCGATGTGCCCAAATGTTTTTCTACGTGGAGCTTGGATGTGACACAAGGCCAAAAGTAGTGAGGATCGATCTCATTACTCAGTCGTAATTGATCTCGCAAGACAAGCTTGCTAACCATTACACCATGTCGAAGAGCCTAAATATGAGGAATTATGTTTACTACTGCAGGTAATGATAATAAGTTTAGTAAAAGTGACAAGTTACGGATGCACATAGTAATGGTAATATTAGCCGTTTCCTTATAAGAAAACATTAGGAGTTCATTTATCGAGCAATCAGTACTACTGTCGGTTCAATTTTATAAAATCTTTCTCTTAAAACAATTTTTCAGGAAAATAGGTTTCTTAAGGTCAGTAGCTGTTCCAGTAATGATGGGGGTTGACTTACTTAATATTTTTTGAAGTAGTGTGTAGTAGTCTTGATTATGATATCATTTTCTCTTCGAAAAAAATGTGATATTCATTTTAGTTATTGCTGCTGTTGAAAGTCCTCAAATGATGTGGTTTCTATTATCCAATAGAGTTCTTTGTGATTCTGTAGCACTTGTTCACAAGGTTCGAAGAAGAATGATCTTCGTCAAGACCCACAGGCCTTATTTGCTCAAAGCCATTTTTTAACCATTGGTCTGATCTATGCGTGTTGTTGTGTTCTCCCTCTAAAGAGACTATGTTGAACTCTTCCGCCTACTATAAGATTAGTAGGAGAGAAGGCCTTGGGCGAACAGTCGAATAGATTGTTCAACTGTCCAACTCTCTGCCTCGGCAGAGAGGAACTCGGGCGAGGCTTTGCCGCAGGGCAAAGCTTCGTCCGGGGAGGTAGACAGTCCCTGAACCTGTCTAGGTGGGTTCAAAGGGAATATTTTTGGCCGAGCCTACGGGCTCGGAGAAACCCACGTTAAACTCGGCCTTGTGCCACATACATTCCTTGTGGGGGTGACTGTTAAATATAACAGTCGAATAGATTTGTTCGGACTGTGCTGTTGAACTCTCTGTCTTTGGCAGAGAGGAACCCGGATGAGGCTTTGCTGATTGGCAAAGTTTCTTCCGGGGAGGTAGACAAGGCCCTGAACCATCTATACGGGTTCGAAGGGAATATTTTTGGCCGAGCCTTCGGGCTCGGAAAACCCACGATAAACTCGGCCTTGTGCCACATACATCCCTCTTTGGGGGTGGGGGTTAAATATAACAGTCGAATAGATTGTTCTATCGGGCTGTGGCTATTCGCAGCTGCTGTCAAACTCTCTGCCAATGGGGCAGAGTGGAATCCGGAGGAGGCTGTGCCGAAGGGCAGAGTTTCGTCCGTGGAGGCAGACAGACCCGAACTCGCTTATGCGGGTTCTACGGGAATATGTTTGGCCGAGCCTACGTGCTCGGAGAACCCACGGTAAACTCGGCCTTGTGCCACATACATTCCTCGTGAGAGATTATTAAATATTAACAGTCGAATAGATTGAACGCTGGGTCAACCGACACACATTCACTAGTCATGTAATACTCTTCTGATGTACTTACTGTTTAATATATAAGATATCTGAAACGCTGGATTTGTTATTTCTTAATCATTTATTTATCACAACATCTTAACTCGCCGAAACCTCCAAAGACGTTGTGACAAAGTAAATGGTTAAGAAGGCCTTCTCTCCTACTAATATTATAGTAGGCGGAATAGTCCAACATAGACTCTTTAGAGAGAGGACACCACAACAATACGGCTTACAGTTTAGATATTTCTGAACGAGTTTGGTGCCATGCATGACATCCATAAGGATGCTTCGATCTGATGACACCATCTAAGGACGTGACTCGAGATTTCAGTTTAAGGTTTTCGTTTTTTTTTTTTAAATTTGCGGTGTTGTATGAAAGATGATTATGAAAATAACTATGGAAGGCAAAACATATACGAATTTTAATAACTGGAAACAATAACACGTCATAATAATCATCATAATAATCATCATAATATAAATAGTAGTTACAAAAATGTAAAAAAATAACAGTAAATGGTAATAACAACAGGTGTGAACAGGAACATCAACTAAAGACATAAAAACAAAAACAACCATAGTAATAATAATAATAATAATAAAAATAATAATAATAATAATAATAATAATAATAATAAGACATTAAAAGTAATGTAGCTGTACAAGTAGGGAATCATAGAGGAAAATACAAACATTATAAGATTTTATGAAGAGGAAAAAGTAAATTAAGAAATGTTATTTGCATAGAGTTGATAACGTGGACATTGATTCTGAAATGGTGTTAATAATAATAATAATAATATTAATAATAATAATAGCAATGAAAATAAGAACAATAATACTTTTATGTAAATCGTGGCCTGTATAATACACATAACGTTTTTACATAACATTTTACAAATGCAAATACCAAAGGTTTACCGGAAACAAAATTTACAAAATGGCGATGGCGTCCGGTCTCCGTGTTTCCGGCTGTGGCTGAAATGAAACTTTCTATTGACTGATTACGCGAAAATCTTTTTAAGTTTTCAGGAATACGAAAAGCAAAATACTTTCTTGTGCGAGGGCTTTCTTTCTGATTTTCCTATCATTTTTTTTTTTTTTTGCACTGGATGAACGTCTATAGAAACGCAGGTTCTGTGCCCATCAATATCTATATTTTAATATCTAAAATATAATTTCTATGCATGGACAGTAATTAATGATCAACTGAATGTGTCGTGTCGCTATTCTTACTATCTCTTAGCTTATGTAGATTCAAAAAATAACTTTTTAGCCAAGTGACGAAAAGGAATCACATTAAAAATTCTTAATTTTCAAAGTAAACATTTTCCTAATCCCACTCTAATTACTAGGACCGAAAATTACATAATGCAAGTTTCAGACAGAAAAATAAGATAATAACTCAGCCTGCAAAATTATTGACACGCCTTCTCATATACATATAGATCAATTGCTGATACCCTGATAGTAGGGGATGCTGAAGATAACATTAACCAGGTAAGTGACAAATCGTTTACTTTTATTAACTCCCTCCGTCTCTCTGCATATCCGTCTTTTTGCAAGTATTATATTCATATTTTCGACATGATCGCGCTTCTTGTCAAGAGTGATTATCAATCATAGAGATCGAAAGTTATACAGTGAAAATTTATGATCGAATTTCAGCTAATAACCGTGCAGACATATGGATTTATTGATTCTCCATAATATGTTTAGTTTCTATATGTTAATTTCAGTCATTTTATCTTCTGCTTCTTCTTCTTCTTCTACTTCTTTCTTTCTTTCTTTCTTTTTTTCTTTCTTTCTTTCTTTCTTTCTTTTTTTCTTTCTTTCTTTCTTCTTCTTCTTCTTCTGCTTTATGTTGACAATTATGTCTCTCTAAAATTCCCTGTTCTTTGTAGCTCTTAATAAATTTTTATCTTTTTATTATCTCTCCTTAACCTTATTCCAATATCCCTTTGCTAAATTTCGACAGGTTTTGCGTTGTTTCCCTCTCTTCTTCTTGCCTTTTGTGAGTATCAAATTTTCGAAGTCCTCTTTCCTCATTTTCCCAGAAGATCAAAGTTGGCTCGAAAGCATGGAGCCGGAAGAGAGTTCCACAAGCAAGAAGTGCGAGAAAATTCACTATTAGCACAGAACACATAAGGTTATATCTAGTCAAATCAATTGTAAATCGACGAAAACACGTTGTCAATCTAGTACCGCGCTTAAAATCTTAAAGTCTAGGTATCATAGCGTAGAGTTCATCCCAACAATTAATATTTATGTAAAAGGCCCAGGGAAGCTACATTACGGCGGTGAGAAAGTGACTGAAGCCGAGATGCCATGTCAGGACCAGTAATATTGCTGATTTTTCTTTGGATTTATTCAAGAATCTTTAAATATATACCAGGAGCACCAGGCCAGATGTAGTGCAAATCTATTAGTGAAAACGACTGATGCGTATTCTCATCTTTTTCCCTAAAAAAAAAAAAAAAAAAGACTGATGTATATTCCCATCAGGGGAGGCACGGTGGAGTAATGGAGTAATGGATAGCGGCTTGGTTTGATGAATCGGAGAGCCGGGTTCAAATTCCAGTCGAATGCATTACGTTCACTTACGTTCTAATAACCCTGGGAAAGGTATGCATCCTCTTCTTCTCCATCCCCTAGAGATCATGAGAGGACGAAACGTGTCGGCTAAAAAAAATTTTTCCTGTATATGTATGTATGTATGTATGTATGTATGTATGTCTATGGTAAGTAATAACATAAAGGGTGTGTGAGAAAACCTGCAGAACCCGTTCCGGTTTCAGCTTTTACATGAAAATCCACGAGTAAGCCGAACAGAAATTACAAAATAGGCCAGTCCCTGTACAAAACAACTTATAACGGATGGATGGCTACTGTTCTACCGCAGAAAGAAATGGCAACCTACTGCGGGAAAACCCTGCCTTGTCAGTCATGTATCGAAAGATACATGATGGCCTAAGCATGTATCAAGCATGGCACATAACTGACTGATGTGCTAATACCCTTGGGAAAGGTATGAATCCCCTCCTTCCCCCCACCAGCTATGGATAAATAGCAAGACAGACCGGGTTCTATAGTCTTGGATGGCAACTAGTTTAAGGCTGAAAGAAATGGTAACCGACTGCGAAAAAAATATCGAAAGATACATGATTGCCTAAGCGTGTATCACATAACTGACTGATATTTCCATCATTTTAAGAATAGTACAGACATTTTTTCTAATTAATATATTAATGATAATATTTGTATTAACCGTTTCCTTATAAGGAAATATCGGCATTCACTGACACTTCGATCGGTTTTCCTTTACGGGTAAGTACCGCTGAAATGTTTCTCGGAGTTACTTTTATTCTTTGTTGTAATACAATCTTATTGAATGTATTAGTATGCATTGAGGCTGTGATCTTTCCTTTTACCATTAATCAATTGTATTTAAAATACTAAACATGCGAACACATTGTTTTCTTAAGCCTTAGACGGATAAGATTGCAACAACTGGAGATTACGTCTCTCAAACTCTTTAAAAATTAGTTTTCGTATAGCTTTTTTTGCAGAGTACCTGCCAGCAATCAGTACTTGAATCAGGACAAATGTTAAGTTCTGAATTCAAATTTGCACATTAAACATGTCTTCACCTTGCAGGTGTATGACCCCCCCCATATATATATATATATATATAGTGATTTTCCAAGGCCGAAAGTATGGGGTACCCAGTGAGGATCGAACTCACTACTCAGTCGTAATTGGTCTAGCGAGACAAGCTTACTAACAATTACACCGCCTCGAGGTGAGTTATTTTCTAAGCGTAGCTTAGATGTAGCACAAAGCCGAAAGTATGGGACACCTAGTGAGGATCGAACTCACTTTTCAGTCGTAACTGATCTAGAGAGACAAGCTTGCTAACAATTACACCACGCCGAGGTGCTCTATATATATGTATATATAAAATGCGGTAGAAATATGCTATATTTATGGGTTAAAATCCCCAATATCAGGGATAGAGCGTATGTAAATTTAAAAGTGGATATTGAAGTCGACAACCAGCGGCGACAGTCTGCTTCATGCTTAAACGCGATTTGTTTTAGCTCGACTATTTGTATATGCTGGGCAATGTGCCTTATGGACATTATAACTGAATTCGGATCTACAATTATTTCCACGCAATAGCCCATACAATAATTCAAAACAATCGTTTCTGCTCATTCAGATAACCGTGATACAATAGGGCTACCCATAATGATCCACAGACCAGTCGAGCCAAAACACAACACAATGGCTTCAGGATTGCTGCTGTGTTCTTTTCAATGTCCACACCACACACACACACACACACACACACACACACACACACACACACACACACACACACACATATATATGTATAGTATGCGATGGGTAAATTGTCGCCATTTTATATATTTAATTTCGTGCATTAAAACTTTGTCGACTGCACGGTTTTGTAGGGTCAGTTAGTCACCGTCTGTGAGAAAATGATCACCATGACGCAATTCACTCCGTCAGAAATTTGGAAAAGGCATGATGTACAGCTTGGCATTCGCGTCGGAAGCCCCAATGCGAACATTTCAGAATGTTTCGGTGTCAATCGATTCAGAGTGCAGAGGATTCGGAAAGAGTTGAGGATATATCCTGTCAACATCACGGTGTTTGGAGTGATCACTAGTGATGGCGTTATGCCTCCATTGATCATACCGCAGTAACTCAAACTCAACACAAATGCCTACATCAAGTGGCTTGAAGCAGTAAGGTTGGCTAGACCAAGAGTATGGCTGCTGGAAGACTGTATTTCTGGTAGCAAGATTCTAAACCATGACATACAAACAGAGAACACAGTTATGGCTGTCAGACAATTTCTCCGACCACATAACGACTTACATCTGGTCACCTGAATCCCAGACTGTAAATCTTTTGAATGCTATGTGTGGGGAGCAGTTGAGCAAGAGACCATAAGAACTCCTTGTAACACCAAATGTGAACTGAAGGCAAGGATTATTGATGCATTCATCAACTTAAAACAGGATGCCGTCCAAAAGAGATGCAGGAAATTTTGAAGTCGTCCGAATAAGAGAATGAGAAGACTTTAGAAGAAACGGCAAACCTATTCCTGAACAGGGAACAAGGGATAAATCCCTACTCCTGTTCAAAAATCCGGAAGAAAAATTTGAAAAAAGATTACTTAACATTTAAATATCAATTTTATCCCGACATCGATGTTTCGTGGTAGAATTTCCAGTCTTCAGGGGTTTTGGTTTTAAGCAGTATTAAACGATGATAGTCTAATATATATATATATATATATATATATATATATATATATATATATAATATATTTAAAAGAAATAGGTTATAGTGGTTCCAACGAATGAAAAGTGTGTATATTAAAAAGAAGAGAAGAGAGGTGCCGCAAATGTTTTTGGTTGTAATGTGGATTTTTTATTTTAAATATTATGCTTTATTTTCCATAATTTTACTACACGCGTTTCTGGACTCGCGACCGTCTTCAGGTAAAAGGCGGAGATTTCCACATATTATTAAAAATAATTATTTTTTTCCTTATGTTTATATCTATCTATCTATCTATCTATCTATCTATCTATCTATATATATATATATATATATATATATGTGTGTGTGTGTGTATGCGTGTGTATTATTTTTCAGATACACTATATCTATAAAGGAACAAAATGAATAAAAAGAGGAAAAGTATTTTTGGGTTTCGTCGTCTAAGTGACATTATAAAGGGAAATGTATGATGATTTATTTAGTAAAAGCCTTGATAAACCAATGACATCCTTGCTTTAAACGCAAGCAACGAAATAAATCCTACATTTGCCTTGATAATGTCGCTCAGAGGACGAAATGCATCGGATAACAATAATTTGTCTTTTTATTCTCGCGCGCACTCACATATATATATATGTGAACTGTGAATGTTTATAACATTTTGCAGTACTAGATTTATTTCTCTTTTGCTCGCAACGCTAGGAGGCAATATCTGTTTTATGAAAATTACGAATTGTTCGAAGATAAGAAAACAGGAAGTGAAAAGAACGACTCCAAGTAAAGAGTAGGATACAACAATATTAATAATTATAATCGCAGTAATAATTGGAAAACTATATTTGAAGACTCGCATGCGAAAAGCTTCTGATCAAAGTAGATATGCCGTCATTATTGACGAAATCAGTAACTAATTTTATTAGCTGGTAACTATAGTTACTAGTTACTAAAGAAATCTGTTCACCTCATTTCCCTTATACACATCTGATGTTAGCGTTATAACTGAATTTCTTCTGAAATTATTCTATTTTTTTTTTCATTTCTCATTGCTATCCCTGAGTTTTCAGACTTACTTTATAAATAAGATAAAAAAAATCATTTAACACATAATCGATAATAAAGAAAAAAAACGTTACTGTTTCTCGAAGTTGTCAATTCTGTATCACGGTAATGAATTAACTTCCGTTGAAAAAAAAATAAAGAAGAATTAACATTCTCAACCATTTTTTCTTTCATTATGTTGGATAGGGGAAATCGAGTAAAACTTCATTTCTGAGCAATTATTTAATTTATTTGATCATTTTTTTAAAAATCATTTCACATAAAGAAAGGCAACAGAGCCACTGATATACAAAAGGGCAAGAAAAGAACGGAATCTAAGAGGACAGGACGTAAAGATTAACACTATTTAAATTTTTGAAGATCAAACTTAACTGGAAAGCAAGAAGCCGGAAGAAAGTTCCATCACCAAGAAAAGAAACTGTTAGAAAAATCGGTTAAAAGTAGCCATTTCGACTTTAAAACGATGAGATCTTGCCGGCAATCTAGTAATGCGCTTATATTCATAGAGTCTAGATACCACAGAGGTGAGTTTATCAGAACAATTACTATGAAAATATTTATATAAAACGCATAAGGACGGTGGGAAAGTGACTGAAGTCGAGATGCTAGGTAAGGACCAATGACATTGCAAATTCTTCTTTGGAGTTTATCAAGGATCTATATTTAATAAACCATTCTAGAAAATATGTTGAGTATTTTTTAAATGCTTCTTCTTGTTTTATGCACCGTGGCCGTGTTCAGGGCGTACGCGAGCGTGATTCTCCATAATTTATATACCTTGTATCTCTAAGCAACGTTTAACTTTTTACCGCCTTTCTTGGTCACCGCGCTCACTCATACATCCGGACAGACCTATTAGGTAGGTTACTTGCTTTTTTTTCCAATGCGAGAAATAACTATGCCTATTAGTGCATAAAATAAGTGTGTTTAGTAGGACAGGTTGATTTGTCACTGTGTTTTTAGAAAATCAAGATTGCATTCGCTTTAAAAGCTGAGGTTTGATGGAATAAGTAATGTCACCAAAATTTAATGTCATAGACTTTACTAATCTTTGAGCATTTAGTTTTAAATATCATCTGAAAAAATGTACAGAAATACTGAATTTCCGCAGGTTTTTGCTGACAAACTGATTAAAAAATTTTACTATTTCAGAATAAATTCAAACAAGTTGATATCTTTTGCACTAAAAACATTGAAACCGGAATTCTAATTATGAATCACCACAAGCAAAATATGCAATTTTTTTTCACTGTATTCGATAAGTAAAAACTGTAAAAAAATGTAAAAGATTTTAAAAAAAGGCTACTCAATGAATATGATTTGTAAGATCATTTGTTAGACCATAATTAATAAAAACAAAAAATAGATAAAAGTGTATATAACACCACAATACTGCTGGACAAATTATACGAAAAATATTTTAAATTTGCATTGTTTATAAAAAAATAACACTAAAAGTACTATGCGCTGTATAATATATGACATCATAGTATAGTTAAAGTGTTCTTATTTGATGGCAAAATGATTTAGTAATAATGTGCTTGTGTCATCCAACTTCTCCATATAAAATTGGTAAAGAAAATTATAAATTTCATAAGGCTTTGTATAAAGCTTTCATTGATCACCGGAATGAAATGGTAACCCTAGGATTTTTAATCTAAACTTAATCGTCATACTGATTTCCTCAAAAAAAAATAGCAAAGATTTGGAAATATATATATTGTGTCATTATTTATTATCAGGTCAAAACCCAACTTTGAAAGTGACTGCAACAATACGGTTCCAAAGTCGACCTGCCCTAATTTCCAGGGTGTATTTAAATTTTCCGAGTCTTCGTTCCCTTTAATATGTACAAGAGATTTCAACTGCTCCTTTCTGATTTCAAGTATGAATGTCTTTTAAACGCGTTCTGGTTTCTAAACGTTTAGAAGTTCTTCATTATTTATAATCATTTAAGTTAGTCATTTCAATGCTAGAATTATGTACTGACGGAGATGTGCTTGTAGTGTAACGGTTAGCGACTTCGAAAGAGAAACCGGCGTGCATGGTATATTCACTTTCACACAAATACTCTAAGGAACGGTGCAAATCAATCTCTTTTCTCCCCAGTTACGGGTTAAATAGTAGGAGCGATTGGGTTATTTTGCCTTGAGGTTCCAATCTAAGAGAAGGAAATCTTAGGATAAAAAAAAACACCTGAAGTGGGATGGGCTCTGTCAGATTATCATGTTCTAGACACACATCTAGTATTATGGCTGCAGTATATGTATTGCCGATAAGAACTTAATGGCTTACCGAACTTGTGATGTGACATGACACGATCTATTGAGCTTATCCGAGATTATCCAAGCTTATCCTAGCTGTAACACCAAATTAGGTGAGGGTGATTTGTGTTTTACGTAGCTTTCAAGTAGCTGGAGGAAAGCTTCTTACCGAAGAAATAATTACTCGAAATCTGAATATTAACAAGACTCTGCCACAGAGTTGTATCACTTGTCGAAAAATATGTCGTCATATTAGACAGAAGACGTTATACTACAGCCAGCCACTAATGGCGCAAAATAAGATACAAGATCACTTATTTCAAAATGATAATTCCCTAAACCCAGGACACGGAATACAAAACCAAAATACTTCTTAAAAAAAGCTTTTTTCAAAACTGGTTTCATGACTCGCAAAGTATTTCCAAAACAGCCTTTGCCAAAATTCGAACCCAGTTCATCGGGTCTGTGTCTTGGATTTATCGATAAATGTTATCTTATAGGTATCTTATATGCCTATGCGTCTTTTATTATTCACTAGCAGCATGACCCGGCGTTGCCCGGGCTTGATTCAAAAATCGTACGACTCATACAGCAATCGCTATCACTTGACTTGAAATATTTTTGCTCTTCCTTGCCTTTAAAAGAGTGCTCTTTGCCGTGCTGATGTTGCTACATGCCTTACTTCTTGCCTATCTCACACTGAATTTTTTCTAAGCTCTATACTAAACATTAAATCTGTTACGAAAAAAGAACTAAACAAAATGAACACAAAATGATCAGCTTTAAAAAAGGACTCGTAACTGGAAAAACCGAATGAAAAAAGAATGTTAACAACAAATACTTTTTCACACCCAACCCAATTCTGCGGAATCAGAATCAAAGTCGAGTTTAAGCAAGCGAATGAGCCAATTGGAGTAAAGTGCCATGCAGATTTAAATTTTTCCCACTTGTGACGAATGCAGCTATCGATTTTTTTTGCATGCTAGCATGCTACTTAACACTCGTGTCAGTCAGCTGTTGGCTCTCACGCTGGCCAATAGAATCTTCCTGCCTATTCGTGGCAGCCAGATATAGGCTCTCACTCTGGACAGTAGAAAATGGCCGCAAACTACATGAAAACTGCCGTAGAAGCATGAAAAAATGGATTATTTCCACTATCGATGGGAGTTGAGAAATGCAAAGTCGGTCTTGGCCTTCCCGCTAACTTGGAGCATATGCATGTAAATTTTGGTGCAAATTCGTCGAAAATTGCGGCCGTGTATTCGTTACACCCCCCTGCTTTTATAGATAGAGATATCAATTCAAGATGTGGGCGAAGATGGCTCTCCACAACTTCTTGTATTTTATTGCTCTTTTTGCTTCACTTCTGCCTTCCATTCTCAAAAACATATTTTACTAAATGCTCCCCACTTCTTATCTTTCATTCAGTATGTCCTGTGGGTATTAAATTTTCCAAACCGCCCTTCCTCATAATGTGTCATTATAATTTCAGCTGTCTCGTTGTGATTGTTAGTTGATATTATCTTGTCAGCTGCACCTTTTTGTTTAAAGTTTCTATTTACCTTCTATCGTCCACGTTCTTCTCGCGTTCTGTTCATTGTATTCTCAATATTCATCGGTAAAGTATTCTTATTCCACGTGCCATACCTTTGGGTATCACAATTTTAGTTAATTCTCCCTGATTACTCATCAAGTTTTTGTTTTCTCTGCTGTGGCCAGAACTCTTTGGGTCAAGTCACTTTTGGATCAACCAACCAACCAACGCTTGGGGAATTTGAACAATCAACCCCAGTGGACTAAATAAAGGGTTCGGTTATAAATTCCAACAAATATCACCTGAAGAAGACTGAACAGATGAAAAGTCGTGAATATGGTGATAAAGATGAGGACAACAGTCCGAAAAAGTTAAATAGTGTATATAGTTAAAATACCGCATCTCAGACATATAGAAAGAACCTGACAATGTGTTCGTGTAAATGGATGGCAGGAGCGGGCTTGGGGAGATAGTTAGGAGTTTCTGAGAATTACGATGAATAGGAAGTTGTGGAGAGTCATGATTATTCATTTTCTAAATGGACACGGTGAGTAAGAGTAGAAGGGGCATTTTACGCCTAATAAAATTATATTTTTTTCCCGTTGTTTGGTTTTAATCCCAAGAAAGTTATCTTTAAAGATAGCGATATAAGACCACAAAGCAAAAAGCGAAGAAGAGGCATATGGCGTTTATTCAAGATTGTATTATTTTAATTCAAATCATATGATCTTTTATTCAAAGTCTAATTATTTTTATTCAAGAAATACGTCTTCAGATAAATATATAAAGCTAAGTGCTTTCAAAGTGAGAATTTATTGGCTTAGTACATTATCGCACATTTTGGAAATCGTTGTCTTTAATTTGCTTCTCCCTGTCACCTGAGCAGACTATCATGAGGCAAGTAGATAAAAATCTATCGACTATAAAATGACGTGACATACTAAACATTCCTTTCGTTTGTTTTCGTGCTGCGCTAATTATAGTTCAAAATTTATCACTGATACCATCAAAATAAGGTTGGCGATCTTTAAGTAATTTCTCAGTTGGTTATGTTTTCTAGAATTTTGATATGCGCATGTAGGTCTATTATAGCACGTACAGAACAGTTCTGTTTAGTAAATAGATTAAAAGTGAAACTAACCAAATGAGGCTGGCACGACACACACAAAAATATCTGTCTATATCTCTGAGATGAGGTATTATGATTATTTACATTGCAGGTATATCTCGGGTTACGTCGTTTCGAGTTAAGTCGTTCTCGATTATACGTCGTTTGTCAAAAATATATATATTTTATTCGACTTTATGTCTGTCTACAACAAGTATTGAAGTCGTACGGTGAAGTAATGGAAAGCGGCTTGGATTTAGGAATCGGAGAGTCGAGTTCGAATTCCAGTCTAATCCATTACATTCACTTACGTGCTAATACCCTTGGGAAGAGTATAAATCCTCTTCTTCTCCCCCTGCTATGGGTAAATAGCAGGACAGACTGGGTTCTATAGCTTTAGATGGCAACTGGACTAGGAGAAGGAAAACTCTGAATTCAAACCTGCTCTTAGAGAAGGGTGAATGGAGTCTCTCTGAGCCTTGGTTGGCAATACATTTAGTGTTGGTGTCACGATAAAAACACCCTTGATAGCCCTAGCGAAGCATCAAGAATCCAGCTATTTGACAAGATTATGAACTACACCAATCAAAAGTATTGGTGAGTTCAATCTCGGCTGAGGCCGCATGATGATGATGGGTAAATAGCAGGACAGACTGGGTTCTGTAGACTTGTATGGCAACTGGTCTACCGCACAAAGAAATGGCAACCTACTGCGAGAAAGCATCTGCCTTGTAATTCATGTATTGAAAGATACATGATCGCCTAAGCGGATATCACGCATGACACACAACTGACTGATAATAAATTGTAAACTTTAGATAATTTTCCTTGATATAATTTTTTCTTTATATATCCCTCTCAGGTTTTATTCAGGTTTTGTAGGCAAAACATCCGCTATTGAAAAAGGGGCACTAAATTTTATCGCTTGATTTCGTTTTTGACTAGTTTTAGAGTTGTTTTTCTATTTTAGTATTTTATTATGTCGTAGATTACTGTAGAAATTGCAATTTGTAGCAAACGTTCCGAAGTTAAATATCTCTATGGACCACTAAAATATTATTGTGGACCGCCACTGCTATTTTTGTGTGGATCCCCAATAATATTACATTGATCCTAGGGTGTACTTGCACCACGGTTGAGAAACACTCGTCCAAATAAAGAGGCTTTCATTTATTTTAACGGATTCTGCCGCTTCGCTTAATATTGCCGCTCCTTTTCTTTTCGCCGTAATTGTTTTTTTCCACGTGTATCATCGCAGCGAAAGTTGTATTTAATGAACGCCGGCGTTCTCCATAATATTGGTCAGTTGATTTAATTGATATTTAGAGTGATGTTTTTATGTGACATCCTATCAGAAAAGGTAATCATGACACAAAACAGAGTCATTTGTTTTTATTTGTAACTTCCCATCACGCTAGACAACCAGTTTCAGTGGTCGCCACCAGTCTAGAGAACTAGATTCTGTAACCCTCAGTCTATCGAACCAGTCTCTGTAAGTGCCATAAATATAGAGAGCCAGTTTCTGTAGTGTGACCCCTAGCATAGAGAAAAAGTGCCAGTCTTTGTAACTGACACCAATCTAGAGAATAAGTTTATTCCTTTTTCAATGGTTGCATGGCCTCTATCAGTCTAAAGAAGTCTCTGTGGTTTCAATCTGAGTGCCAATCTCCGTGGTTGCCACTAGGGTGCCAGTCTCTGCGGTTGCCACAGTCTAGAGGGACAATGTGGTTGCCACAAGTCTAAATCTCCGAGCCACCAGTCAAGTTTTTGTAGTTGCCACCAGTCTAGATTCTCAGTCTCTGTGACTTTCACCTAGAGAACCAATTCCAGTGGCAATGGTTGAGAATAAGTTTATGAAAGCCATTGGTTGCTCTATGGTTGTCACCAGTCTAGAGTGCCAGTCTCTGTGGTTGCCAACAATCTAGAGTGCCAATCTCCGTGGTTGCCACAAGTCTAGGGTGCCAGTCTCTGCGGTTGCCACCAGTCTAGAGGGACAATCTCCGTGGTTGCCACAAGTCTAGAGTGCCAGTCTCCGTGGTTGCCACCAGTCAATAGTGCCATTTTCCGTAGTTGCCACCAGTCTAGATTCTCAGTCTCTGTGACTTTCACCCACCTAGAGAACCAATTCCAGTGGCCACCACAAATCTAGAGAATAAGTTTATGTGACTGTCAGCAGTCTAGAGAACCACTTTCAATAGTTGCATAAGTCTAGAAAGCCATTCTTCATGGTTGCCGCCCGTCTAGAGTGCCAATCTCCGTGGTTGACACAAGTCTAGCGTGCCAGTCTCCGGGGTGGCCACCAGTCTAAATTGCCAGTCTCCGCGGTTGTCACCAGTCTAGAATGCCAGACTCCGTGGTTGCCACCAGTCTAGAGTGCCATTTTCCGTGGTTGTCACCAGTCTAGAGTGCCAGTCTCCGTGATTGCCACCAGTCTAGAATGCCAGATTCCGTGGTTGCCACCACTCAATAGTGCCATATTCTGTGGTTGCCACCAGCCAATAGTGCTATTTTCCGTGGTCGACCACCAGTCTAGATTCTCAGTCTCTGTGACTTTCACCCACCTAGAGAACCAATTTCAGTGGCCACCACAAATCTAGAGAATTAGTTTCTATGACTGCCAACAGTCTAGATAAAGGCTTTTAATTGTTGCATATTTCTAAGGAGACAGTCTCCGTGGTTGCCACCAGTCAAGATTGACAATTTCTGTAATTCCAGCCAGTCAAATCATCTAATCCATCGTTCTGGGGAGAAGAAATAGATTCATGTCTCTCCCGGGAGTATTTTTGCAAAAGTGAACGAAACAAATTTGGTCAGTATTTGGACACGGCTTGTAAACTGGTGGATTCCATTTTATACACTGATAACCGTTACACGAGCCATGCATCTTTACCCCTGTTAGTTTCCCTAAAAAAAACAAAAAACCCGAAAGCATGACATATACGAAACAAAAACAAGCCTTCACGTGCAAGACCGCGGAAGAATATAGCTAAAAGCTAGATATGAAGACAAGCAATTTAACAAATGATCTTAACGTGTATTCTGTATCTTTTCTATTTTTTGAATATTCAGAAATAGAGAAGTCAGTTCTTGGGATGAACAAGTAGTGCGTCTTGTACAGTGAACATTAATAAAAACAATCACAGTTTCCTATCGTGTTCAACATTTTATTCTGGAAATAGAAAATTCAAGTCAGACAGAAAATTTTTCAGCACAACCTCATCTATCTATCTATCTATCTATCTATCTTGTTCAAAATTTGTTGTATTTATAGGAGAATGGCGTTCCATATCAGAGATATAACCTTTACAGATACACATAGTTTAGACGCAGGAATCAAACTTAGGAAGCAAATATTCCTATGGCTGTATGTGGAAATGGATGCAGGTCACTGGCGGGACTGAAGTGTCACATACGACACAAATATAAAAAGTAGATGAAACTGTCGGATCCACATACGCCGAAATCGACGGGAGAGTCCATTATATATATATATATATATATATATATATATATATGTGTGTGTGTGTGTGTGTGTGCGTGTGTGTGTGTGTGTGTATGTATGTGTATATATGTATGTGTTTGTATATAGTAAATATATATATATATATATATATATATATATATATATATATATATATATATATATAGTTAAAAAAATTAGGAGATCAGTTAATCACGTAACCTTGGTTTCAACTTTTCCGTATCTTCGGGCAAGATTGGACTCAATTATTTCCTAACGCTTTATTATTTATAAATAGACCCACAACGTAAATTGTAATATAAGGGAGGAGAAAAGCAAGAGTATTGAAATTATATATATATATATATATATATATATATATATATATATATATATATATATATATATATATATATATATATATATATATTAACATCTTTCTATCTATGCTAAATATAGCTCTGTTTGGCTAATTCTCTAAAAGGTAGGGATGATTTGCATTGAAATTCAGCATTTAAAACCTTCATTTTTAATCACTTTTAATATCTTATATCTAAGGCCGTTTGAAAATATGAAATTATTTAAACTTTCTTACAAACTGAATTTTTTGTGTTTATTTAAAAAGAAAATCACTTCTTCATTTCTTCTATATTTCTTTCTTTTATTGTTACATTCCTTTCTCCGTTTTTTTTTTCATTCCTTCTTTACTTTGGTCGTTCGTTCTTTCCTTCTTTCGTTCCTTCTCGCCTTCCTCTTACTTTTCCTCTTTCTTCCTCCTTCAATTCCTTACTCTTAATTTGCCCTTATCCTTCTGATTCCGTTGCTTGGGTGATTGTCATAACTAATTAGCCTACATCTGTCAATCTTGACCAGTCAAGTGAAAATTAATAAAAACGTTTCTGTTCTTTTCCTTTGATTCCTTCACAAACAACTTATTGGAATCATGTTTAATCATGTCCTTTGTTTCGTCGTCCTTATTTTTCTGTCCTGCCTTCGATTTACTTCCATTCTTGTATTTTTCTTACCATCTTCTTTCCATTTTCGACTCTTGTGTTTTTGGTTCTCTCACATTCACAATGAAATAACATTCTCTTTTCAATATCATAATACTGGTTACGAAGTCCAACATGAAGGCTTATTAGACTGGCGTAGTCTAAACAACAGGTTTTTATAATTCGATACCGGATACTTGATAGGAAATAAAAAAAAAGGAACATTGTTCGAATTTAATAAGAATATACAAAAAGTGATTCTTATCTCAGTGTTACTTGTAATATGAGCAATATCATTTTATTGACGATAAACTACATCCAGCTGCAAGGCCACTGATTAGGAGATCGAAGGCTTTGAGGAGCGTGGGACCACCTCTTATTTGATGTTGTTCCCAAGTCCACCCTGACCCGAGGTGGTAGCATCTGTTAGGGTCCCAGCTATAGGCAAATAGTGCCCCACTCTAAACAAATATCAAAACACAAGGAAAGTGTAAATATATGTTTTTATAGTAAAATTATCTGCAATATTTTTTATAAAAAAATTCACAACTATACGTTTTCGTCGTCAAATTACCATGAATACATTTAAAATAAAATTACCAACAATACATTTTATCGTCTGCAAATTAAGTATTTAAAAATCATACGTTTATCCTAAATGATGTACAAAATGTGGTGTATAAAATTGCATTCAAATCATATGTAGATGAAGTCATAAAACTGCGTACAAACTAATTAGATTTCGGCATGAAATAAACCATAGAGGTTGATATGCCTTCAAACAAAATCAACCAAAACAATCAATCATTCTATTTCTATTATTATTATTAGTTTATTATTATTATTATCATTTGTTGTAACCTAGAAAAGGTTACTGGATGTGGAAGAACCAAAACGGAGGTTGGAAATGAAATGATAATCTTTATAACATCAACAAAATACAAAATTCGCCAGCGGTGTGAAGAAGGTAAACCACTGCTAGTGATGGACGACTTAGACAGCATATTACCTCCATTTACAATAGTTTCCAACGTCTTTCTGAGGATTGTGACATGCCCATTAGTGTTCATAGATACGGTATATAAAATTATTATTATTATTTCAACTAATTACACTCTGTTTCTCTCTATACATCAATATATGTTAAGGTAAACAATCGATATAATAGATAATTTGCTATAACTACCTGGGCAGTTGAAACACCTGGGGCACATAATGAGAGAGGAGGGATCGAAGCATTTGGCACACACGGGTCATATTGAAGGAAAGAAAAGCAGACGGTTACAGTGTGCAACGTACCTAAATCAAATGGATGAGGGGAATATTAGGGAAACCAACAATGCTTAACGCTATTTTATACTAAAGTTCATCCAATACAAATTTCAAGAGATACTCAAAATAGAAGGGTTAGTGATTATGAATGAAATGGGTGATATGAATGAAAGAGAAGTTTATAGGAAGTGAGGATTATGTCGGGTTGATAACAATTGACTCGGGCCTTGAAAAGATTAAGATTTTAGAGAAGCGTCCACCGAAGTTACCAGTTGAATTTCCCAAGAAAAAAAATCTGTTTGAGTGGAGCTCTCTTCTTACATTTGGCGTAAGGAGAAAATGAGCTACAAACGCCGGGAAGTTATGGAGATCACCCATGTCATGAAGGGTATTTGCGCGTAAGTGAATATAACAAACACGAAGCTTCTCGGCTTGACGGTTGAACTCTCTGCCTCTGAGCAGACAGGAACCCGGACGAGGCTCTGCCGAAGGGCAGAGTCTCGTTCAGGGTGGGTGACCAACCCGATCCCATTTATACGGGTTCTACGGGCATTTTTTGGCCGAGCCTACGGGCTCGGGAAACCCACGTTAAACTCGGCCTTGTGCCACATGCAGCCCTCGTGGGGTGGTGGCTAGATACCGAATATAACAAACAGATTTGGAACTCGGCTCTTCGATTAAAAAATTTCGTGCATCAAAGCTTTACAGCACCTGGTATTCCGAAGCAGTCTCTCATCTCGGGGGTGACCAGGCTCGACGTTGCTTAACCTATGAAAAATTATGTAAGTATCTAAGTACCAACGAGGAAAGCGATATTTATTCTGTTAAAATACACAGAAATGTGACACATGGCCGAAAAGCGGAGATTGGGGAAACGACGGTCTTCTGTCTTAACTATAACTTAGCTAGCCACAAACATTGACCCAATCATACGAACAATATTCCTTACACCAAAACAACACATTCTTACGTACCTTTCTTACTACAACCACCATAATACCGCATTGTCTCTATGAAAATACAAACTAGTCCCCATATTTACAATTCATAGTCTGTGGGGGGAGGGGAATAAAACAACAACAAGAAAAGCTGATCAGAACAATTGCCGCGAAAATATTTATACAAAAGGCGAAGGTACCTACATTACGGCGATAGGAAAGTGACTAAACGTGAGATGCCAGATCTGAACTGATAACGTTGCAGATATATAGCAGAAGCATGAAACCTGATACGGTAGCGATATTCGATGCATGAGGAAATGGTAGACGTATAAATAGGTAAGATCGATTTTGGCGTAAAATATTGTATAACACGACTTTTCTAATGGTAGTCTTAGCAATTGATTCAAAATAATAATTCCGTATCATGTGAGTGGAAAACGTAAGATCAGCAAGGCGCAGTGGCTAGCTTTCTCGAAGGTTAGCATTAGCCATGCTGGTGGAAGGCAAAAGTGGCACTTTGGTTTGGTTTGATTTGTTTTACGGCATATCAACCTCAATGAGTTATTTAATGCCGACAAAATTATTATTTCTGGTAATATTTTTTCGTTAAAAAATGTATACCTGGTAATATCTTTTTTTCCAAAAATGTATTGCTGGTAATAATTTATTTTTAACAAAGTATTTCTGGTATTAAAACCTGTTTTTACACTTTCATAGTCTTTTGACCTCAGTTTGGGGGTTAACTTTTTATCCACAGTTAGGACTATAACAAGTGCTGCCACCGCGGGTCAGGGTGAACCTGGGAACACCAGCAATTAAGAGGTGATTCCACGCACCTCAAAACCTCCTGATCAGAGGCCTTACTGCTCGACGTAGTTTATCGTCTAGCCCAGGACCCGGGTATAGTTCATCGATATTCCCAGGATGGAGCAGTTCCGTTTTGAAATATAAGCCTTATTCTCGTTCCCATTTTCTTCCTCGTTGATTACATGTTCTGTCCATGGTATTCTCAGCATCCTTCTGTAGAACCACATATCTTCGTCATTCACTACCATATAGGACAGGACATAGCAGTTCGGTACACTTTTTTGTTTCGAACGAAATTTTTCTATTTCTTAATACTTTGTTTTGTTTCTCTAAGGCATCTTTCGGTATCTCATCGCTCCTTTGAATTGCTCTTTCACATTTTAAAAAATTTTCTAATAATATTTAAGGGTTAATCGTCCGCTTCAGTTTTGCTAATTCCTGTTCTTTTAATGTCCTCTCTTCTTAACAAGGATTTTTTTTCCTCAGGAATCGCTTGCGTTTTAGCGGCTTTATTGCCTTGTTTGGGGTGAAATGATGAAGAAATGAGATGCCTGACCGAGCGGTTTGAGCGTTCCAACAATGGGAAAAGGGGATAAATTATAAAAAATAAGCCTTTATTTATTTATTTTTTTTGATGGAATGGATAAAGTCGTGTTGATATAATTCCTCTGTGTGTGTGCGTGAGTGAGTTTGGGTGTGTGTTAATGTTCATAGAAAATTCTGGGACAGAGATATTGATTGAGTGGGAATATGAAAACAGGACACTCGAAAGAGTTTATTCACATCGCCTATATATATATATATATATTTATATGATGTTTATTTTATTTTATTATTTTGATTCAGAGGACATTTCTATACGAGAATATTTTACATGTATCAATGGACAGCTCTCTCAGCACAAAACATGAAATATACCAAACACACTAACCCGATTCACAGAAAAATTTAGAAAGACGAAAAAAAATAAAGAAAAAAAAATGGAGGAGAGATTCATATAAATATGTGGCTTGAGTAACCGTTTATTTTCTATTCATTTTTGGATAAACAGGCGTTTGTGGCTAGTTGAAAGTCACAGATCGCGTTATAATAGTTGATTTTATGTCCAGCCCTGCGCAGCTGGTAAGATTTTAGTGAAAATAAATCTATTTTGTAAAATTGCAAAGAGAAGTCACTTCAGTCCAAAAATATTTGTTTATGTTATCGCGAGAGGTGATTTCGATTGGTGGCTGTCTTTATAGAGGAGAAGGATCTGAGTTAGGAAAACATTCAAATCGAGATTTATTCTTTCTGGAATTTAGCAACAAATAAACTAAAGAGGTGCAAATCTGACATTCCTAAAATGGTTTGAAAAGAACAAGATGTGACCAGATTCTATTCAAAGTAAAAAAGAAAAAAAAGTCAGATTTAAACCCTACACCCTCTATTTTCTTCTTTATATTCGATTCACTAAGCGTGGTTCAGATATGGCACAAGGTCGAACGTATGAACACCCAGTGAGGATCGAACTCACTTCTCAGTTACAATTGATCTGTGAGACACGATTATTGAACGAATTGCCTTTTTTTAGCGATCTACTAAGCTCTGAAATTATGAACACCCGGTGAGGGTCGAAGACACTTCTCAGTTGTTATTTCTCAAGTTTGTTAAACAGAACACTACATCGAAGTTCCCAAACAGCGATTTAAATAAGCATAGCTTACATATGTCACAAGACCGAAAGTAAAACGTACCCAGTGAAGATCGAACAAACTAATCAGTCGTAATTGATCTGCAAGACAGTTTTGCTAAACATTACACCACGCCGACTGCAACGTCCTCTATATATTTTTCTTTCAGGGTGACTCTGCTCACCTGGGATGGAGCAAATACATTGAGTCAATTGCTTCGTCCACCGCAAGGAAAGTTGGCTCCCTGTGCCGCGCCAGGAAATTTTTCTCCCCGGAATCGATCCTTCAGATCTACAAATCAACAATTAGCCCTTGCATGGAGTATTGCTGCCATATATGGTCTGGAGCCCGTTCTGTTTGCCTCGGGGTTCTTTATAGGCTCCAGAGGCGGATATGCAATATAATTGGCTCTGCTCTGGCATCTCGTCTACAGACACTTTCTCACAGACGCGCAGTCGCTTCTCTCTGTCTTTTTTACAAATACTTTCATAGTAATTGCTTCGAGGAGCTGCATTCGCTGGTTCCCAAACTTCATGAGTTCAAGCGCCCTACGAGGCTGGCATCCCGCTCTCACCCTTTCACTGTCGAAACTATTAAATGTAGCCGTCTCTTCGACTCCAATAGCTTCATGTTTCGCACCTCTCGTATGTGGAACTCCCTTCCCTATTTCAGTTTCCCTGAGAGCTATAATCTTCAACTAGTCAAATTTAATGTCAATCGACATCTCCAGTTGCCTTGATCTATCCACTATCCTTCTTCTCATCCTTTCCTCTATCACTCCTATCTGATCTTGCTCCAAATCTTCTGTAACCCCTTGCGTCTTAGTGGCTTCTCGCCTTGCTTGGGGTGAAACTCTTAAAAAAAAAAACAAAAAAAAAAACTCTCAAACCGTTCCATACTGTCTTTTGTAGCAAACTATCGTTGGGTTGCTTGACAATTTCTAACCGGAATTCTGTTTTAGGGTACAGCTATTATCTAAGATTACGAATTTTTCATTCACCCTTGTGTCGCTTTTCTGTTTTATCCACAGAATCAATTAATTCCTCACCAGCCTTAAACGCGTTTGAATCATTTGTCTGTTTCTTCCACTGAATCGAGATATATGACGTTGCAACAATTACAGACTCAGAGCTTCAATTCACAAAAGTCAAGGAACAGGATATATTTTAACTTACAGTGATGTGTTTTACAGAGTACGAAGATAGACATATAAGGGAGATTAAAGGATAAAGCAGCCGAAACCAAGAAATGATAATTCGAATAAAAAATATAATAAAAATAATTCGTCATTGAAAAAAAACAAACAAACAGATAAAACCATTAACAGTGTTATATGAATGTCCACCTACTTATTTAAAATTACCATCTAAAATAAAATATGAAGAATTAATCTGTTGATTTTTGGATTGATTGATTTGTATTTTACGGCTTATTAACCTTTCGCAGGTTATTTAAAGCCAGCAAATATTTTTCGAGTGTAAGAATATTTTGGGTGATGATAATTATTTTCTGATACAAGTCCTGCTATTTAACTCATAACTGAGGGAACAGGGAAGAAGAGGTGAGTTTGTACCTTTCCCAGAGATATCCTCGCATAATATGACGGACGCGACTGGTATTGGGACACGACTCTCCTATTACTCACGCCAAGCTGTTATACAATACACTTGGTATCTATCTATCTATCTATCTATCTATCTATCTATCTATCTATCTATCTATCTATCTATCTATCTCAAGTTTATTCATATCTATCTATCTATCTATCTATCTATCTATCTTTTCTCACAAGGGATGATTTCTAATTGAGAAATTTTCTTGCCTCGAGGAACATTCCGTTCACTTTACTAAGGTGCACAGTATCTAGCCCCCCCCCCCACGAGGGTTGCATGTGACACAAGGTCGAGTTTTATCGTGGGATTCCTGAGCCCGTAGGCTCAGCCAAAAATATGCCCGTATGACTCGTAAAAACGAGATCGGGTAGGTCATTCACCCCGAACGAGATTCTGCCCTTCGGCGGAACCTCGTCCGGGTTCCTTTCTGCTCAAAAGCAGAGAGTTCGACCGTCAAGTCGAGAAGCTCGGCTAAGGTGCACAGTTAGAGCAAGCTGATGTTCTTAGTCAGTATATTTGTGTATTTGTAAAATCTGTCATACCTAAGCATCTATCTATCTATCTATCTATCTATCTATCTATCTATCTATCTATCTATCTATCTATCTATCTATCTCAACTTTATTATATCTTTTTTTTTTACAATAATGCTAAGGCTCGGGGCCACTCAAGGTAGAGAGTTACGGTAAGGGGTTGTTTATATGGATAGGAGGGGAAGATAACGGTTGACTCTAGACTTGAACAGGGTAAGATTGTAGTGATCGGGAATATCTATCTATCTATCTATCTATCTATCTATCTATCTATCTATCTATCTATCTATCTTTGGAGCCGTAGAATGATGTTGTGTGTGCCAAGATGCGCGGTTATAATTACTTTTCCCAAAGAAACAGAATAATATTTGCTAGACGGTACAAAATCCGAAATAAGCTTTTCCGAAAGGAAACGAAAAACGAAGCGAGCAGCCGCGAGAAACTTATTCATTTTTGAAGCAGGCTACTACACCTTCCTTTGCCACCATCCCCAATCTTCGCCCCAGGAAAACTAATAAACGCACGCGCGAGCGCGCACACACACACGCATACACGCAAACACACATACACGCACAGGTGCTCGTGCGTACACGCATGCGCTAAATAAATAAAAAATAAAAGCGTCGAAATAGATAACAATAGGACGAAGAACAAATAAAAGGAAAGAGAAAGTGAAACTTAGATCGACATTAAACTAAAACCGATCGATTTAGGATCGAAACTGAATCCTTTCTTTTCATTTTTTTTTTTTTCTTTTCTCTTCCTTTTCAATTTCTTTATCTTAATGTATTGTGACGTCGATTCGTGTCGTGCTTTCAAAGCAGATTTTCAACTCTATCAGAAGATATCTTGTTTTTTTGTTTTGTTTTCTATTACTTTTCCATTTCATTATTTGTTGTTTTTTTTTTAGTTTGCATATTTAGTTCTTTGTCTATTCAGTTCCTTGCTTTTTCCTCTTCGATTTTTTTTTTACCGTTTCGCGTCTTGTGGCACACTGTGAATATATGAATGCCACGTTCCTCGATTCTTGGCAAACATCTCTGACATTTCATCATATTTGAAACACGTACAAGATTTGTATAATTGCGCTTTGTATATCTATCTATCTATCTATCTATCTATCTATCTATCTAAATCCATTCATTATCTATCTATCTATCTATCTATCTATCTATCTATCTATCTATCTATCTATCTCAATCATTCCCATGCCTATCTATCTATCTATCTATCTATCTATCTATCTATCTATCTATCTATCTATCTATCTATCTATCTATCTTCATTCATTATCTATCTATCTATCTATCTATCTATCTATCTATCTATCTATCTATCTATCTCAATCATTCCCATGATCTATCTATCTATCTATCTATCTATCTATCTATCTATCTATCTATCTATCTATCTATCTATCTATCTATCTATCCCAATCATTCCCATGTATCTATCTATCTATCTATCTATCTATCTATCTATCTATCTATCTATCTATCTATCTATCTATCCCAATCATTCCCATGATCTATCTATCTATCTATCTATCTATCTATCTATCTATCTATCTATCTATCTATCTATCCCATTCATTATCTATCTATCTATCTATCTATCTATCTATCTATCTATCTATCTATCATATCTATCTCAATCATTCCCATTCTATCTATCTATCTATCATTCATCTATCTATCTATCTATCTATCTATCTATCTATATTCATTCATTATCCTATCTATCTATCTATCTATCTATCTATCTATCTATCTATCTATCCCAATCATTCCCATGATCTATCTATCTATCTATCTATCTATCCCAATCATTCTATCTATCTATCTATCTATCCCAATCATTCCCATCTATCTATCTATCTATCTATCTATCTATCTATCTATCTATGGTGAAGTGGTCACTTATAATAAAATTCGATAAGGCTTTTATCCAGTCAACCTATGCATATATTTTAGAATGAAATATAAATATTCAATCCGCGTTCGAATAATGGACTTGAGAGGTCCTCAATATTGCAAGCATTTAAATCCCTGTAGGCTACCTGGATTGGTATACACCTGATGAAGGATCTGGGAACAACGGCCGAAACGTTTTGATAACAAAGATGAGGACACTAATCTACACGTAAATAGTTTAAATAATGATAACTTTTCGTCCCAGAAATTAATAAAAAAAACTTTTATTAGTTTATATTCCATTCAGGAGTGGGTGGTCATGGCTCTCCACAACTTCCTGTCTGTATTATATTAAGTAACTTTTGACCCTCTACTATAAATCTTTGTCCTTGTTCTGTCATGCAATCTCTTTAAGTAAGTTACTCTGTTTTCCATCGATACTGTAGTATTCAATATGTCCTGTGAGTGTTTAATTCTCCGAGGCGTCTTTTAAACTTTAGAAAAAATTCTGCTGTTTCTTTCTACGTTTCCTTGTACGTCTTATTTTCCTTACGAATTCCACGTTGCTCATGTTTTGTCGTTGATACACTTAGAAGCACATCTCTGTCGCTTCAAGTAAGCTTTCATCTTTCGTGCTTCGACTCCATGAATTTAAGCGTACTACTAGATTAGTAGTTAGGTTTCACCACTTTACTGCTGAATTAGCTAGATATAACCGTATCTTCTATTCTAATAGTTCTCCATCTTGCACTTCTCTGCCACCTACAATCTTCAAACATTTAAATGCAACGCCAATCAACATCTTCTGCTTTCCTGAAATCTGTTCTTTTATTGTCCTTTCTCTTCACTAAAACATTCTCATTCTCTTACAATCCCAGTAACCTCTTGCGTCTTAGGGGCATTAACGCCTTGCTTGAGGTGAAATAATTGAAAGAATGTCTTTTCGTCTGTGATAAAACTGTCCAACATTCACTGACATGTTTTCAAGTCGGGAGTGCCACTAACACGCAAGGGGTTACAGAGAGTGAGAGCAAGAGTAAAGAATGGTGATTGAGGAAAGGGTATAGAGAAGGACGGGGATCAGGATCAAGACATCAGAAGATGTCGTTTAACATTACATTTGAATATTTGATGATTATAGCTATCAGAGAAACAAGTAGGAGGAAGGGAATTCCACTGTCGGGAAGTGCGAGAGAAGAAGCTGTTGGAGTAGAAGAGGCGGTTACATTTAACTGTTTCGACAGTGAGAGGGTGGGAATGAGATACCAACCTAGTAGTACGCTTAAATTCATGCACTTTGGGGTACCAGCGAAAGTAGCTCGTCGGAGCAGTTGCCATGAAAATATTTGTAGAAAAGACAGGTTCCCGTTGTTGCTCTAAAAAACATTAGCACATCCCTAATCTTTTGTTAAATTGTTTAAAGTCCTACACACGGAAGCAAGGCCTCTTAAGATAAGATATATATATATATATATATATATATATATATATATATATATATATATATATATATATAGCCATCGTCCTGGGTAAGACGTTAAACTATATCCGCGTCCTGGGTAAGACGATGAAATACGTCCAGCAACAAGGCCTCTGATCAGGAGGTTTTGAGAAACGTGGAACAACCTCTTAACTGCTGGTGTTCCCAGGTCCACCCTGACCTGGGGTTGTAGCACCAGTTAGGGTCCCAGCTATGGGCAAATAGGTAACTATTACCAGCAATACTTTTTGAAAAAAATTATTGCCAGCAATACAATTTTGAAGGAAAAATATTACCAGGAACAGATTTTTGACAAAGCAAAATATTACCAGCAATAAAAATTTTTCGGTATTAAATAACCCATTGAGGTTGATATGCCGTAAAACAAAATAAACCAAACCAACACATTCTATTCATACAAATCTGTCTTAAAAATGTTGTCTGCATTAAATAACCCATTGTGGTTGATATGCCGTTAAACAAAATAAACCAAACCAAACCATATATATAGGCAATAATCCGTTGGTATATAATCCAAGTGAATCCTATTAATACAATATAAAATATTAAATATTAATACTGATTCACACAGCGAGCTCAATGTTTTAATTAAACAGGGCAACATATTTCATGCAATAGGAATTAAGATTAATCTAAATTCCTATTGTATCATATATATATATATATATATATATATATGTGTGTGTGTGTGTGTGTGTGTTGTGTTTTTTCTCTCTCTCTCTCTCTCGCCCTATATGCGTGTGTGTGTGTTTGTGCCAAGTCCAACAGTAAAAATGTTCAAATCCTGTAACAGCAAAATTGTCCAATTGTTAGATTAAGCTCTGTACCGTTGTATCTTAGAAATGACTAAATATATGTTACTGGAATTGTCCGGGGCTTTTATAACACTATTGGAGTCTACATTGACGGATAATGTATGAATACTCTCTAAGGTTAACAAGTATCGTGATGAAATCGATCATAAACGAAAATAACATGATCATTAATCAATCATAACTAAGGATTGGAAGCTCATGAAGGATTGAAATAAAGTTCCAATCAATCAATATATATATATATATATATATATATATATATTTATTCCAGGGTCGTTTTTCAACATATTCAACATGATCTTTGCCCTCTCTAACTTTCTAACTTTCTGTCCTGGAGTAACAATGTGCCTCACAGGTTTCATGTACGATTTCTTTTAAGTCATTTTCACTGCTCTTTAGACTGTCATTGCTGAAACTTCTCTCTCACTTGCAAAACGTCGTATTGAGTTGGATCTTTTCTAATTGATCACTTTAACTTTAGTTAAAATGATGATCCTGTTGTGAGCTCCTGATCTAGATTTCTACCCTACTGTTCACTCTTCGTTAAACCTATTCACCGTTCTCTTGATGGTTCTTTAACAGACTTTGAAGAGAGAAGCCAGAGTATGAATGTTGGTGCCGTTACTGAAGTCCTTAATGATTTCTTCCTCTCACCATTGCTCATTTTGGTTGACACAAAACAATTTTAATCTGCTCTCATTTGAGCTGAATAACTGAAACGGTTTTTCAGTGATTCTTACAGAAAAGGGTGTCAAGATGGCTACACATCATATCTGAAAATCTGGAAGAAAGAAACTCAGTTATTTTAGTGGGTTTTTTAAATATTAAATATTGTGTGCGATGGACAATAAGGCTGTAAAACGATTTGGATAATTTTGCTATTACAGCCGGTATATAAATACACGCCAGATCTTCTCTTTATCTATCTATCTATCTATCCCAGTCTGTTCATATCTCTCTATCTCTCTATTAGTCTGCTTCTATCTATCTATCTATCTATCTATCTATCTATCTATCTATCTATCTATCTATCTATCTATCTATCCCAGTCTGTTTATATCTTTCTATCTATCCCAGTCTGTTCATATCTATTCTATCTATCTATCTATCTATCTATCTATCTATCTATCTATCTATCTATCTATCTATCCCAGTCTCTTCTATCTATCTCTCTATCTCTCTATCTCTATCTATTCCCAGTCTGCTTCTCTATCTATTCTATCTATCTATCTATCTATCTATCTATCTATCTATCTATCTATCTATCTATCTATCTATCATTATTTACATTTTTTCCTATATTTCTATCTATTTATCTAATATTTGTGGATGCTTGTATTGGTGCATTTACTTGTGTATGGTTATGTGCAAGCGTTTTTTTTCTGAATGGCTCCATTTCTGTTCGGGCCGATTCTTGGCATTTACAAACATCTGGTATTTACGGAATCTTGGAGCGGCCTTTAGAAATTCTAATGCCCATCTGCTTATAATAAAAAAAAGAAGATTACTAGCAAAAGAAGGATAACATCTTGCTAGTATAATAAAACAATGGAGTAAAGAAAATGAATAAACTTTCGTATTGTCAAACATTCGTGTGATGTTTGCTTTTCTTTCAGTTTCTCTTTTTAGATTTTTTTTTTTTTCTTTTTTTTTTAATTGCTTCGTTTTTTTTCTTTTCCTAAAGCAATATTCCCATTTCTAATATTTTTCTCCTTTATAAAAAAATAAGGACCAAGGAAGTGAATGAAGATATATTCCATTATAATTCATTTTAATTTTTCCTATTCTTTCTTTTTTTCTCTTCTCATTCTACTTTTTTTTCCTTTCTACTCCTTTTCCCTCTCTAATCTTTTTACGTTTTCATTCATTCTCCTTTTTTCGCACTCTTTCTATTCGTTTCCTTTCCAGTTTTTCTTTACTTATTCCCTCTCTTTCTATGCTTTCTTTCTTTTCCCCTCTTTTTTTTTTTACTTATTCCTTTCTAATATATCTACTCGTTTTACCTCTCTTTCTACTATTTTTCTCTTTTAATATTTCTTTTTCTTTTCACTCTTTTTCGACGTTTTTATTTCGTAATTTTTTCTATTTCGTTTCTTTCTTTTTCTACTCTTTTGCTTTTTACACTTTTTTTCCTCTCAGCACCTACTCCCCCCCTTTCCTTCTCTTTCTATTCATTTTCTTTTCTACTCTTTTTCTCTGTCTTCGGACTCTTTTTTTTCCACCCCCACCTCATTTCTCCTTTTTGCTTATATCTTTTTAATCTTTCTTTTTCAGCTTACTCATTCTTTTCCTTTTCTTTCTATTTCAACTGTTTTTTATTTTTCTACTCTGTCTCTTCCGTTTCTTTCGTTTTCTACACTTTTTTCTTTTTACTATTAATTCTTTTCCTTCTTTTTACTTGCTACTTTTTCTCTTCTTTTGTCTTCGCTTTCCACTCTCTTTCCCGTTTACTCATATTTCTTTTCCCTTCTCTTTCCCCCCTCTTCCTTCTTTTTCCTTTTTAGTTGCTTTTCATTCTCCCCTCTCTCTCTTTCTCTCTACGTTTTCCTTTTTACTTCTCCCTCTTTTTCTAATCTTCCTACTCTTTCGCTCAAATTTTTCGCCTCCTTCTGTTTTTCTATCTCCATTTCGTCCGTGCAGATTTTTTCATCAGACTCTGGTCTTTCTTCCATTCATTACTTTTCCCAAGTCTTTTTTTTAATTAATCCTTATTTTTTCCTCCTTTTCCCTTTTTTTCTTTCTTTTTTCTTTCTGTTTTCCAAAGAGCATTACTCTCGCTTGAGATAATCACTATGCATCCATTATCGTCTGCTTGCTTCGACAAGTTTCACTTTTATCGACTTCAGATTGAGATCTCAACTTTACGATTCACGAAGTTGACAAAATAGACAAGGAAAACAAGATGACGGCTGAATCAATGCTTATCCTCTCTTTCTTTCTTTCTTTCTTTCTTTCTTTCTTTCTTTCTTTGCTTCTTTTGACCTGCGGTCTTCGAAATCATGGCTGTAATGATAAGAGATTATTCGTCCGAGTGCCTTATCACATGTACCGCCTCTTGACATCAGTACAAAGCATACAAGGCAATACTTAGACCTACTTCTCGTTTTTGATGAACGGCAAATGTGGGGAAACGGTTTTTTCCTTGATACAGCCAACATACAGAAGTTTAATTAAAACATCACCTGCCTTGGGAAAAAATGCGGATTTCACTAGGATACTGTAAACATCATTCTAAAGGAACTCATTTCAGATTATGTACAATGAAACTGATGTTGACCTCTGAGGTGACGTCCATTTGGGACAATTCTTCAAAATAAAGATAGTAACAAATATAAGAAGTAATACATTCTATAGTTTCTTATTTGTTGGTTAGCAATGATTTTTGAGACCGGAAATATCATCAAATTACTCAGGTTATATGCTAAACACATACCTAAATACATTATCTATCTATCTATCTATCTATCTATCTATCTATCTATCTATCTATCTATCTATCTATCTATCTTATTCCGACCGTATCTATTGCATTCTGATTGAATCCCCCCTCTCTCTCTCTTATTCTGATCGTATCTATTGCGTTCTGATTGAATCCCTCTCTCCCTCTCTTATTCTGATCGTATCTATTTATCTATTTCCTTCTTATTAAATCTATCATATTTTGATCGAATCTATCTATCTATCTATCTATCTATCTATCTATCTATCTATCTATCTATCTATCTATCTATCTTGTTCTCCTCTTTCTTTCTTTCTTTCTTTCTTTCTTTCTTTCTTTCTTTCTTTCTTTCTTTCTTTCTTTCTCCAACTATCTAATTATCTATCATCCTTTATTCATTTTTTGTAGTATTTTTCATTCGCTCATCCACTTTTCAATTTTGTCCTATTCTTATTGGGTTTTCATATTTACATCTATTATGTCTATCCGGGCTATTCGTTGCCACCTGAAATTGCTTGTTTATGAGTGAAACTTCCTACTCAATTCAGTCAAGACAGTTTGAATGACCGGTGAGTCTACGAACTTTTATAAAGCATTTCAATTAAATTCGTTCAGATTTTGCCATGGAATTTTTTTTTTTTTTTATTATCAGGCTTTTTAAAATTTTACTTTACAAATATTTAGTCGCGGTCTAAACTGGGCCGGATCGGTGAGCGTTAGTGATTCAGTTGCCAGCTTTACCCAAAAGCGTGAAATCTCGTTCTTGCGTTGAGACTCTCGTCAAATATGCCTCAGTGTGCGATTGTTTCCGTTTGAGGATTACAACGGATTAAAATTACACTGCAAAAAGATTAGAGAGTGAGGAGGAGAGAATAATAAATAAAAAATAGGAAAGAAAAGAAAAAAACAACGACGGAAATTTATGAGGAGAAGAAAATAGAAGAAACGTTTATTATCATGGAAATGATAAAGATATGGTCGCATCGATTAGATATAAGGGTAGCATAAAGATTATCGGCAGCGAAAGTGAACTCGTCGAAATGAGTTTAATTTCCGACATAGTCTGTCGTGTTCACGTCATGCTCATTCCCTTCGTAATAGCATGGATCTATCTCTTTTGACCCTAACTATGTGTTAAATAACAGGGTAGACAGGCTTCTGTAGACTTGGTGACAACCAGTCTAAGAAAAAAAAAACTAGTCTGAATTCTATATCACGAAGACGGCAACGAGAAAACACTCCACTATCTTTTCCAAGTCACATCAATTCACAGAGAATAATGTAAGTGGGACTGTGTAGAGCTATACGCACCTATGTCTTGAAGGGATGAAGCGTTAAAAATCATTATTTATCTGACCATCTTTAACACAAAGCCATAGAATTTAATTGCTGGTCAATTATAAACAGAATAGCGTTATCTGCCTCAAAGGGATTTTATATGAGTTAAAATTGGATTCTTCTTTTATACGAATTATCCCTTTAGAATGTGGAAGCTCATAACTCTCTAGAATTAGTAGTAAAAAAATAAATCAAGTTACAAACGAAAACAAGGAAAAAAAAGACAGGTGATTGAAACCTATGCATTTTGGTCTAACATTGCAAGTTACTAGTTACATTATTTACATTATTCGGACTGTTATCCTCATCTTCATTGCCATATTCACAACGTTTCGGCCGTTGTACGCTCCGGCCTTCTTCAGGGGATTGGAATTGTTTCCCAGTGCGGGTGATAGAGCGACTCCACTGGCTAGTTAGAAATGTACACGTCGTCGTGTTTAATAAAATAGATATGTTGGGGGGGTGACTATTTGCCCAAAGCTGGGACCCTGACAGGTACTACCACCACAGGTCAGGGTGTATTTGGGAATACCAGCAATAAAGAGATGGTTCCCCGCTCCTTAAAACCTCTTGATCAGAGGCCATGCCGTTGGACGTATTTTATCGTCTTACCCAGGACGCGGATGTAGTTTATCGTCATACCCAAAACGGAAACATCAATTGTAAGTAGACTAAACGTACGTGTTTTTTTCTGCAAAAGTAACGGCCCAATCTGCTAATAGTGGACTGTGTCAAATATAATGCATTTGAAATAAAATTAATAAATTAATCTTTTTTGATGTTTGGTTAAGGAGTGTTAAATATAATGCAGCTGAAATAAAGTTCATAAATTAATTTTCTTATGGTTGGATAATGAATGTTAATTATTAGTCTAGAAAACTATTATATTTAGTGAATTGTATTCTCTTTTGACTTCATCATTTTGACCTTTGGGGTCAGATACAGGAAAAAAGAGGAAGTGGTATTTGATTGGTTAAAACTATCGTGGGAATGTTAGAGTTAGAAAGTGATTTCAAAGAGTTTAGTTTTACACGTCATACACAGCAGACGAGGTTATTTCGTGTCTCGGGGAACTTGCTCCTCAGTTGGGGGTGATAGAGCAACCCCACAGGCTCGTTATAAATGTACACGTCTATGTGTTTAATAAAATGGATATATTTTAAATCCCTTCTGTTGAAGTTCTCTTCCATCTCCGGACTCCAAAAACATTTCGACACCCGGCCAGGATAAGAGGAGCGAGAGAGAAGATACAACGTCATGGATTAGCAGCCCCAACACCCTCTTCTAACAAGGAAAAGTCTACAGCAACATGATTGTTTTCATTCCAATTCCAGATCATAATTTCTACTTTGGAAATGTCTATTTTGATTCCTATTTCTTGGAATAGTAGATGTTTTTTTTTTGTTCAAGATCAATTTTATCCCAATTAGGAATAACCATGGCGTCGGCATAGCCCCTCGTCATCAGTACATGGGCCGGGAGAGGTGAAATAGGACGCTATGATAAATGGATATTAAACAGCATTTTAATATAGCGTAATGCAACTATAGTGTGTGTAGAATATATTTTGCACATAGTGGCCTTCAAAGAAGCCAGGTGCCATGTTGTTCTGAGATTACACCCTAGCCTCTGGTAGAGACCCGTGATTTACCCAGTGCTAGTGGCGACACAGAGAGCTGAATACGTGTCTAACTAGTTAACATTAGATTACCTCCTTGATTATTCATTGAAACTGCTATCCACCTAAAAGAAAAAAAATGTAGCTAGTTCCCCACCTTGAACCATTTAAAAGATAGTCCGAGCAGCGGATTGGTTGTTACAAACACCCAATCGGGTGTGCGGAAAACGTGGTCTTTCTTCGTCTAATTCTTTAAAAAGACCAGAGTAGCTGTTAGCGTTTGATTGTGAGGGGAAATCAGGGGTTGATTTCCCCTGATTGGGTCGACTTTGTGATGGGGTGTATGATGTTGAAAGACCCGAAACTCCCTGATGAACCATGTCAAATTACATCACTGACGACCCCTTCCGGCGCTTACTTAAGGGCGTATTTTTTGAATTATGCGACTGATAAGTGAGCGTGTGGGGAAAAGCTTTGGACAGGTAAATGCAGAAACATCAACAGGTTGCAGGAGCAGTCTCTCTCGGACATCGCACTCAAAACGGTAAGGTCAAAGTTCGAATTGGATGGCATGGGGCCGATCGCTCACAAACTGTCCGAGAATCATTAATGAAGTATTGGTCTGAATAAAAATGCAAGTGAAACGCATATATGCGATCCATTCGCATATGATGCTGGAAAAATGGCCGTCTGATGCTTTCGCGCCCAGAAGTATCTGGTGCATGCTGCTATGCTTTATATTTACACGAGTCAGATTAAATCAAAATATTGCTGTCATATCTGTTCAGTTCGCCTTTTCCAGCTTTAAGAGTTCAATATCATTTCAGTAGGTTTTTTTTTTGGGGGGGGGAGTATAGGTTCACCATTTTTTAAACTCTTTATCTACAGACAGATATTGCAAACTTATTGTTAGTCTATCGTAAGTACCATGGCGAATGTTCATATGAGCTCCATCGATCCACCAGTTCGGACCTTTAAAATCAGAACACGCTCTGCTACTGCCACTGAGTCGAATCATCATTTTTCCTCCGTAAATTCCTGCTCAGACAGCTTTTTTTTTACCAAGAACTCCTACTTTGTAAAAATACTTTCGCGTGGATGATTACAATTTTCAACTTTTCATATCAATGAGCGGAGGGGTTCGTTATCTCTCCTCATAAGCTTCCTTTTCTACCATCTGTTTTATTCTTATCACTGACATCATTCATCGTAACCATTTTAACAATATCACTCTACTTTGAGTGGCTCTAGATTGGCTTTATAAAAATTCTACTTGATTTAGTACAATAATAAATTATGCTTATTGGATGATATAGACATTTACATTTCTGACTCGATGTTATCACAGATTCGCGAAGTATGTGAAATTATTTGTCGAGTAAAATATAGGCCGTTTGTTTGCTCGCTAAGTTGTGCGGCCTCCTATGAAAAATAGCCTTCCAACTCAAACTACATGGATGGATAGGAACGTAATGAGGTATGGCGTACAACTAGATCTAAATAGTGCTTTAGAGAGATAGGTAGGTAGATCGATACATACATACATAGATACATAGATAGATATGAACAGACTGAGATAGATATGAACAGATTGAGATAGATAGATAGATACATACATCCATACATACATATATAGATACATAGATAGATATGAACAGACTGAGATAGAGATGAACAGAGTGAGATAGATATGAACAGATTGGGATAGATAGATAGATAGATAGATAGATAGATAGATAGATAGATAGATGATAAAATAGACTGAGATAGATATGAACAGAGTGAGAGGTAGATATATATATATATAGATAGATAGATATGAACAGATTGAGATAGACAAGCAGATAGATAGATAGATAGATAGATAGATAGATAGATATAAACAGACTGAGATAGATATAAACAGATTGGGATAGATAGATAGATAGATAGATAGATAGATAGATAGATAGATAGATAGATAGATATGAACATATTGAGATAGATAGATAGATAGATAGATAGATAGATAGATTAGCAGAAAATAATTGTTGTTGATAGAAGGAAGACAGAAAATACAGGATTCGCCTCCTGTGTACAGAATCGATGTCTCTTTAGTCACAGCCGAGCGGGCCCGTTGCTTTTGAAGCATTTGCTTTGTCTCAGCCTCCCCACCCCATACCAAACCGGAACACACTCGACAACCGACGCCGCCTGCTGTGACGTTAGCTTTCTTCTCTAGTTCGGCTTGCAATTATGGAAAAAAAAAAGGCAGAACTGATGATACGTAAAGCACGTTTGGTTAGATGAGGGTCCCTGCTGTTCGTTTTATTCTTCGGCTCGGCTTAGCAATTTTTTGTCTGAAAAATCTTCACCGCAAAAGACTTTGACGATAACTATACTGCCGATACGTCTTGAAAATGATATCTACTCATTTTTCTTACATCTATAAATTCACGTATGAGTCTTTTCGAATCATTATTTTTTACTGTAATTTATCGAAAAGGGATATTGTTCCATTTTATACTGCTTATTTTACGGTCGTCTAGTGTTAGACTATCTGAACATTGTCATAAAGAAATAACCAAAACATTATGAAAACTGGAAATAAATAACAATGCTTTATCTAAGAAAAAAAAAAGAGAAACTTCAGAGAATATTAATACTATGAGTATGAGTGGATGTGAAAACAAGCTATTGGAATTTCTTTTTATGTGTCATGTCCTTTCATGACATAGGCGATCATGGTTCTCCACCTCCTTCTATCCCTTGTAGCTCTTAACAAGTTCCTTTCATCTGCTTCCTCCCTCAGACCACGTTCTGTAATCCACTTTCTTAAGTCCGCCAGGTATATCACGCGTTTTTTCCCCTGTCTCTCTTTCCCCTCTATTCGATCCGTGAGTATCAGATTCTCCAGGTCCTCCTTCCTCATTATGTGTCCCAGAAACTTCAGCTGTCTCTTCCTGATATTAACTATAAGCCTGCTCGGCCCGGGGGCAATGATCAAAGTGTAGTACGCTGCCTTTGTAAGCTTCCGAGTCGGCGTCTGTCGAACTCTCTGCATTAGCAGAGAGGAACCCGGATGAAGCTTTGCCGAAGGGCAAGGTTTCGTTCGGGGAGGTAGACAGGGCCTGAATCCGTCTAGGCAGGTTCAAAAAGGCTATATACCCACATTAAACCGGCCTTGTGCCACATTCTATCCTCCTGGGTGGATTGATAAATACTTAACTATAAGCCTCCTCCTTGTTTGCAGCCTCTCTAAGATCTTATTGCTGCTGACACGTTCGGTCCATGATATCCTTAGCATCCTTCTGTAGAACCACATCTCTGTCGCCCCGAGTCTCTTCTTCATCTATGAGGAAATCGTCCAACATTCGCTGCCGTAAAGAAGGACAGATGTCACTTAACAGCTCAGTATTCTTTTCTTTGTTACCAAAGATATCCTCCTGTCTCGCAATACTCCGCCCAGCTTTTGGAATGTCTCCTTGGCCATCCCGATACGCCTACGGTCTCAGTGCCGCACTTACAAAATAAAATTGGCAATTATTCTCGAAATGGCTTCAGATCAGTTGTTAACTGGGGCAACAATGGCTTGTAAAATTTAACACCTCCAAATCGAAACTGTTATACTTTAATCTTTATAGACAACCCCCCACCATCAGCACGGATGATGGTAACCTCTAGAAAAGCAACTCATTGGGCTTTCTTGGTCTCGCGTTTTCTACTGGCATGAAATAGAGTGATTATATTGAATTGCTTCGTTGCTGTTTTTCAGGAAGGTGACTTCCTGACGTTATCGGTCTGGAGGAGGCGATCTCAGCATGCAGCGCCTTTGGAAGTTATCAGAAAACCATACCACAGTTTGCCCTATGCATTGTGAGCGAAATTAGGAAGACGGAACCCCTTCGGAGCCGCTGATAGTTTTGCTGACTGAGGGTTTGAGAATGCTAGCCTTGTTCAGACTGTTGATCAAGCTAGAAAACGTGATCTCTCGCAGGTGGGCTCTGTGGGTGTCGAACACTCACAAATGTGGCTGAGCAGGCCTCTACAACAGGGATTAGAGAGCCGCACTAATAGACGGGCATCCTCGCCATCCATCCAAAATCCAAATGTGCCGGATGTTTATTTAGAGATTATCGATAAATTCCAATGAAGGGTCCTGGCCTGGAATCCCAATTTTACACAAACTTGACGTGTCTTTTCTACAAATATTTTCATGACAGTTGTTCTAATAGGCTCTCCTCCGTTTCGTTGTATTTTGACCGCGTGAATTTAAGTGTACTACTGGATTGGCAATTAGATCTCATCTTTTTACTGGTGAAAAAGCTAGATGCAACCGTAAGTTCTATTCTAATAGTTCCTTCTCTCGCTGTCCATTCTCCTCACTAAAGATTTCGCATTTTTTCTTATTGTAATCGAATGTCCCACGCTCCCTATCGCCTATGTGCACTGACTATGTAAGTAGCTATATATGGTGAGCACATGATATATCTGTGGGCTTGCTTTGGCAATAAGTTGGAGATTCGTCTCCAGCTGTACTAGTCGAGCTCTCTGCCTCAGAGCAGAGAGGAACTTAGACGAGGATATGCCGAAGTGGTAGATAGCTACCCGACTACGTTTTTGACGGGGTCTACGGGAATTTTTGCCCGAGCCTACGGGATCGGATACCCCACGTTAAATTCGGCCTTTTGCCACATCCTGCCTTGCGGGAAGGTGAGGTAAATAACCTTGCTTCGGCAATTAGTTGGAGATTCGTCTCCAGCTGAGCTAGTCGAAATCTCTGTCTTCGGGCAGAGAGCAACCCAGATAAGGCTATGCCGAAGGGCAGAATCTCGTCTGGGGAGGTAGACAGCTACCCGACCCCGTTTTTTACGGGGTCTACAGGGAAATTTTGCTCAAGCCTACGGGCTCAGTTTAACCCCTTGTGCCACATCCCGCCTCTCAGGGAGGTAAGGTAAATAACCTTGCTTTGGCATTTAGTTGGAGATTCGTCTCTAGCTGTGCTGGTGGAACTCTCTGCCTTTGAGCACGGGGGAACTCAGACGAGGCTATGCTGAAGGGCAGAGTCTCGTCTGAGGTGGTAGACAGCTACCCGACCCCGTCTATACGGGGTCTACGGGGAATTTTTGTCCGAGCCAACGGGTTCGGTTTTAACCCCGCATTAAAAAAATGGCCTTGTGTTACATCCTGCGTCGCGAGGAGTTAAGATAAATATCCTTGCTTCGGGAATTACTAGCCTGCCACCCGATTCCCTGTCTTTCAGTAGTGTATTTTCTTTTACAACAAACCTCTCTTTCATCTACGCGCGTGTTTCTGTTCCTTCACTCGAGTACCACTTTTGTCTGTTTGTAACATCTTTAAGGATACAACACTTCTACTCCCAGTAACCCATTGCGTCTTAGTGGCATTAGCGCTTTGCTTGTCGTGAAATGATAAAAATGCATTTCACCTGAGCGATGCATGCTGAAGATTATGACTACATGACTAAATGTGAAGGATGTCAGATTTTGTAGCCCAATAGAAGAGGTATTTTCCCAATCACTGTGGCTTCCAGGGAAAGGGATATTGAATTTTGATTTTTAATCGATAACTCATGATTTTTAATTTATGGTCGAAGGGTACAAGGGTTCCTTCCTTTCGCTAAGTATGCATGTTAGACTAATCATCTTTTTCGTACTTTTTGCTTTCTTTCTTTCTTTCTTTCTTTCGTTCGTTGGCTATCTATCTATCTATCTATCTATCTATCTATCAGACTAATCATATATTTCTTTTCTCTTTCTTTCGCTATCTATCTATCTATCTATCTATCTATCTATCTTAATCATATATTTCTTTCTTTTTCGAGTATTTCTTTCGCTATCTTAGCCTAATCATATCTTTTTCCTTTCTTTCTTTCGCTGACAATCTATCTATCTATCTATCTATCTATCTATCAATTATAGATCAATTACATATTTCTTTCTTTCTTCTATTGTTCATATTGACATCTATCTATCTATCTATCTATCAGACTAATCATATATTTCTTTTTCCTTTCTTTCGCTATCTATCTATCTATCTATCTATCTCAGTCTGTTCGTATCTATCTATCTATCTATCTATCTATCTATCTATCAGACTAATCATATATTTCTTTTTCCTTTCTTTCGCTATCTATCTATCTATCTATCTATCTATCTATCTATCTCTCTATCTCAGTCTGTTCATATCTATCTATCTATCTATCTATCTATCTATCTATCTATCTATCTATCTATCTATCTCATCCTGTTTCTATCTATCTATCTATCTATCTATCTATCACTGATTATTCATATATTTCTTGATGTTTTCGTTCTGTATTATATTTTTGTTACATACTTATTTTTTGGCTCCTGTTTTTCTACCTATCTGCGTATCTATGTAAAGACCAATTCATAATGATTCATGTTTACAGCCATTACACCACCAGCAACATAATGGAGAGAAGAACCGTTTCCTCTTTACAGACGTCGACATTTAATGTAGACATTACCGCATTTTTGAAAAAAGAAAAAAAAATGAAGGAAAAATAATTGCAGCGTCTCAAACAGTAAATGAAGTCTAGTATTCGCCTTTTAGAACTGGTCTTCTTCGCTTCATGGCGCTTGAACATGTCGGTTCCATCTGCTAGCAGAGTTGCACATTTGGCAGTGGAATCATTCCTTTTCGTGCATCGGAGCTGATCGCTGTGCAAATCACATCGACAGATGTCAGGAAATTGTCTTGTATTATTAATATTATTATTTTTTTTTTTATCAAAGCTGATATGTCATTGGGCTAGGCTCATTCAAAAAGACGTCTTCTTCCAGATGTTTGTACAATATGTATACGAGGCTAGTTTGTTGAGAATTGTTTTGGGAAAGATGCCTTCTTATATACTTATGCACAGGTTGTTGCTTTTTTTTTTACTGCGCTTGCCTTAGCACAATGAAAAGACCGCATTATGACTAACGCTGCTCTATTGGGCTTTCTCGGTATATTCACAGGCATGTACATTCTATTTGTCTCTGTTGCTGATGATGTTCTGTAGTTTTTCAAAGTTGCTCTTTGTGTCTTCGAGTGGTTTTGATAAATCTTTTTACTGGTTGGCATCTAATAATTTTGCCATGAAGCGGTTACCACAGCAGTACGTCAGCGCCAAACTTTCTTTTTGGCGCCAGTAGTGTCTCACCAATCTTAATTTAGAGAATGGAAACAAAAAGAAACCTTATACACCAGGAAGAGACAGTTGAAATTTCTAGGGTACATAATGAGGAAAGACGGCTTGGAAATTTTGATACTCACGGGACGGAATGAAGGCAAGAGGGACAGAGGGAAACAACGCATAACCTACTTAGTGAGCTTGAGTAAATGGTTGGCGAAACAAGGTTTAGGAGAAATAACAGATTAAGAGCGACAAATGACAAAGAATTTTGGAGAGCCATTATTGCCTATCATATCTGAAGGGACACAGAGAAAAAGAAGATGGTTTCACTCAAAGATCTGAAAGATTTTCCCATAGAGCATTGTTATGGGAACTTACCTATAACGATAATGGACTCTTCCTGACACTATAAATACTGCGCCTCTCAAGAGATATAATGAATAAACGGTGTAACCAGCTCCAGTTCATGACTGTTGAACTCTCTGCTTTGGCAGAGAGGAACCCAGACGAAGCTTTGTCGAAGGGCAGGGTTTCGTCCGGGGAGGTAGACAGGCTCTGAACCCGTCTAGGCGGGTTCAAAGGGTATATTTTTGGCCGAGCCTACGGGCTCGGAGAAAGCCACTTTAATCTCGGCCTCGTGCCACATATATTCCTCGTGGGTGGGATATTAAATACCGAGATACGTCGAGATACAGTCTCGACGTCTGTCGAACTCTCTGCTTTGCCAGAGAGGAACCCGGACGAAGTTTTGCCGAAGGGCAAGGTTTCATCTGGGGAGGTAAACAGGCCATGAACCCGTCTGGAGCGGGTTCAAAGGGTATATTTTTGGCCGAGCCTCGTGGGTGGGATATTAAATACAATGAATGGTGTAACGAGTCGAGACAATATTAGTTCACTCTGAACCAGACGGGCAGTCATTACTAACAACTTCAACTTCTTGTACTATATTTCTGTTGTAATATATCTTTGTTATTCTATTCTTGTATTCGTTTTGTTCTTCCTTGGTTCTAACCTTGGACCATAACTGTGGTGCGAGGATATTGGACCATAACAAGCTTCTTGTTTGAAAGGTGTTGACTCCAGCTTCTATTAGGAGCAGCCTGGAACATTTTAGTGTAAACACCAGTACCAATAACCTATATTTATATGAAGTAATTTTTGTTTTTCGGAACCAATTGTAATATCGAACGTATCATCCTAACTAACCGTTCCTTAAGTATATCATAAGAAGTGATGAAAAGTGGGTTACATACAACAATGTTCATCGCAATAAGCAGTAGATTGGTAAGGATCATCTTCACAACCGACCTACAGAAGAAAAGTAATATGGTGCGGTTAATATCTTATTTTTTCTTTTACTTTTATGTGTCTTGTTTTTTCAGGATGTTGGCGATAATGGCTCTCCACAATTTCTTGTCCTTTGTAGTTTTTAATAAAAATTTAAAAATCTATACTAAACCTTGATCTGCTAAACCTTTACTTAAGCTCGCTAGGTAGGTTATTCGTGGTTTTATCCCTTGCCTCCAATCTGTCCTGCGGGGTTCTTAAAAAGCAATGAAACGCTAAATGCAAGTTTATACATGAAACAGCATCAGTGTCAATAAACGCTTGGTCAAATGGCTGCCTGCATTCATCAATAGAAAGAATTTGCTTCTTCCCGTAGCCATGCAAGATTGCATACAGCAAAAGTAACACGGGAAAAATATTCTGGAACCCTCTTGGCCGGTTCTATCCCTCTCAGCATGTTTATATGCACCAACCTATTAAAATCTTTTTCTATCGCTGAGAAAAGTTTTGAAGGAGAACACTTTATTAAATGAGACCAGATTCCAGTTTCCACATTAAAATCTGCGGAATTTTACTGAAAGAACGTTGAAGACAAGTCATTTTTATAAAAAGTGGGAATATATAATATTTCTTGCAGTTTGTGCAGCGTTTGTTCTTTCTTTCTGGAAATGTAATGGCATCAGATGTCGAAATTGAATCACATTTTATCGCATAAAATTAGCATACAAACATTTAAATCTACTCATGAACCTTATAGAAAAACACGTTGAACTGCTACCTTTCAATATATATATATATATATATATATATATATATATATATATATATATATATATATATACGAGCTTCATTAAATATGACAGACAAGGTACTTTGATTAATTTTTTTAATATAATTTCTGATATGATCTTATATTTTTCTTTTCTAAATTATATTAAATTATAAAAAACTAAAGTATACAAAAACTGTCCAATTGTTTTATTTTTCCAAGCGTTTTCAGCTTTACCTTCAAGAATGAATTATATTTTCTCTTAACTGAAAATGGATTGTTTTATGTATGTATGTAGCATTATAGAATGCTTTATTTTCAAAACATTGTCAACATATTGTGTCCATGTTCATAGCTGATATTATTGAGTGTTGTTTTTTTGGTTTTATTAATAAGGCTTCCATTATTTTTAGCCTTTTTACGATTTTATTATATTTGTGTTGTTAACAAGTATTTTTTACGATGCTATTATATTTGTTTTATTAACAAGTATTTTTACGGTGCTATTATATTTGTGTTATTAACAAGTACTTTTTATTATATTTGTGTTGTTAACAAGTATTTTTTACGATGCTATTATATTTGTGTTATTAACAAGTATTTTTAATTATATTTGTGTTGTTAACAAGTATTTTTACGATGCTATCATATTTGTGTTATTAACAAGTATTTTTACGATGCTATTATATTTGTGTTATTAACAAGTATTTTTAATTATATTTGTGTTGTTCACAAGTATTTTTTACGATGCTATCATATTTGTGTTATTAACAAGTATTTTTTACGATGCTATTATATTTGCGTTATTAACAAGTATTTTGCGAATAGCGTCCAGTAAATGCCCATGAGTATTGAAATGAAACCTAATTGAGCTATTTAAATACTCATAGAGACCTGCCGGTCCCTATTCGCAACATACTATTGAGAAAGTTACGAACTTCTGTTCCAGTCCAAAATAAATATATGTAGGTGTTTCTGTGTACTTTTGAAAAAAAAAATTTTAAATTTAATACACTTTCCAAATGCCTGAACCTATTAGCTGCAATTCCTTTTTCCATTCATGTGCGTTGCACCACCGTGGGAGGAATTCACGTGATGTCAAAGTGTTAATTAACTTATTCAATGACATTTTTTTTACCGATTACCAGGGGACTGCAATTGGGATAAAAGCTAAATAAAGATTATCTTCCTTATCTAAACGAAGAAAAAAAAGTGTATCTTTTGTTCCTCAAAAAGCAACTAAGAGCAAAAAAGGAAATACATTTGAAACTAAAGACAAAAAAAAGATGGTAGTGTTAAAAACAGACGCCTGGTTTTAGAAGAAATCATTTTTATTTTTTATTTTTATTTTGCGGTTTAACATTACAGTTTTATTTTATTTATTTATTTATTTATTTATTTTTTTTAGAGATAATGGAATTTGTTAGATTACGTTACTTTATTTTAAGTTTTAAAATGTTTTTTTTTTTTCGTCTGAGTGAATCATTTCTTTTTGTTTCGGAAGAGCAAAAAAGAAAGAAATTCGGTGGTAATATTTTGTTAATCTGTGTCAGATTTTTTTTTAGTTTCAAATCAAACTATCTTCTAGCATAAAATTTTCTTACAGTTATTCACTAAGATAAATTTAATTTAGGTTCATTCCAACGTAATAGGTAAACAGCGATGACATCTAACTTCTGCTTCGTAATGATCAACAACTTACCTTCCTTTTTTATTGCTTATTCCTATCTTTTTTTCCGTCATTGTTAAAAGTTTTTTAGCTGCTCTCCTAATTTTTATCATCCTCTTTTCTTTGTTTTCTTTAATTGAATTTTCTTTAATCTTTTTTTCTTTTTTCTTTCTTTCTCTTTTTCTTTCTTTCAAGAAATGAATATGCTAGCTTCTTTCTTTTCTTTTTTCTTTCATTACAAGGATATGCTAGTTATTTTAGTTATTTCTATTTTTTCTTTTTTTTTCTTTCTAGAAATGAATATGCTACTTTTTCTTTTTTCCTTTCTTTATTTTCAGAAGTAAACATGTTATTTTCTTTCTTTCTTTCTTTCTTTCTTTCTTTCTTTCATTTTTACTTTCAATAAACAAATGTAATACTTTCTCTCTCTTTTTCTTTCTTTCAAGAAATGAATATGCTAGTTTCTTTACTTTTCTTTCTTTCTTTCTTTCTTTCTTTCTTTCAAGAAATGAATATGCTATTTTCTTTCTTTCTTTCTTTCTTTCATTCTTTCTTTCTTTCTTTCTTTCATTCATTTTTACTTTCAATAAACAAATGCGATACTTTCTCTCTCTTTTTCTTTCTTTCAAGAAATGAATATGCTAGTTTCTTTACTTTTCTTTCTTTCTTTCTTTCTTTCTTTCTTTCTTTCTTTCTTTCAAGAAATGAATATGCTATTTTCTTTCTTTCTTTCTTTCTTTCATTCTTTCTTTCTTTCTTTCTTTCTTTCATTTTTACTTTCAATAAACAAATGTGATACTTTCTCTCTCTTTCTTTCTTTCAAGAAATGAATATGCTAGTTTCTTTACTTTTCTTTCTTTCTTTCTTTCTTTCTTTCTTTCTTTCTTTCAAGAAATGAATATGCTATTTTCTTTCTTTCTTTCTTTCTTTCTTTCATTCTTTCTTTCTTTCTTTCATTCATTTTTACTTTCAATAAACAAATGTGATACTTTCTCTCTCTTTTTCTTTCTTTCAAGAAATGAATATGCTAGTTTCTTTACTTTTCTTTCTTTCTTTCTTTCTTTCTTTCTTTCTTTCTTTCAAGAAATGAATATGCTATTTTCTTTCTTTCTTTCTTTCTTTCATTCTTTCTTTCTTTCTTTCTTTCTTTCTTTCTTTCATTTTTACTTTCAATAAACAAATGTGATACTTTCTCTCTCTTTTTCTTTCTTTCAAGAAATGAATATGCTAGTTTCTTTACTTTTCTTTCTTTCTTTCTTTCTTTCTTTCTTTCTTTCTTTCTTTCTTTCTTTCAAGAAATGAATATGCTATTTTCTTTCTTTCTTTCTTTCTTTCATTCTTTCTTTCTTTCTTTCTTTCATTTTTACTTTCAATAAACAAATGTGATACTTTCTCTCTCTTTTTCTTTCTTTCAAGAAATGAATATGCTAGTTTCTTTACTTTTCTTTCTTTCTTTCTTTCTTTCTTTCTTTCTTTCTTTCTTTCTTTCAAGAAATGAATATGCTATTTTCTTTCTTTCTTTCTTTCTTTCTTTCTTTCCATGGGTATGCTGTTTTTTTTTCGTTATTTCTTTCAAGAAATGAATATGCTAGTTTCTTTCTTTCTTTCTTTCTTTCTTTCTGTTTTTCTTTCATTTTTACTTTCAATAAACAAATGTGATACTTTCTCTCTCTTTTTCTTTCTTTCAAGAAATGAATATGCTAGTTTCTTTACTTTTCTTTCTTTCTTTCTTAGACTGTTGATTAAAACATTTTTGTTACAAACACTTTTAATTTGAAAATCCATTAAAAATTGCTGTATTCTTGAAAATAAAAAAGAGACAAATAAGTGAGATCATTGTAAAGTAGAAGAAAAGAAACGGGATGATAACAACAAAAAAAAAAAAAACTTGTGTACCTCAGAACACCTACGGTTCTCACTTTTAACATTGCATCCATCGACATCCGTTTTCAATATTCAATCTGAAACAAATCCAAAATGACTTCTTTCCTTTTCCTTCGTGCATCCCACATTCGTGCATGCGCAGAGAGAGAGAGAGAGAGAGAGAGAGAAACGCTTGCGTACAAGAGAACATCTTTAACAGAGAAATCTCTGTAGATAAGGAAAGATGACAATAAATGATAACACAAATCATATTGATTACTTGGGAAAAATTTAAAGAAATAATATACGATAGTATTTTTATTAACTGGTGAATGGGCAAAATGATATTTATTTATTTTATTTAATAACAGGTAAAGGGCAAAATAAAATCGCTAATATATATATATATATATATATATATATATATATATTAATTAGCAGTTGCCTTTATTTCCCTGCTCAACGTTGTTTTTTCCGTTAATTGATTGATTTCTTTTTTACGGCTTATATGTGATATGCCTATAAGCTCTTTGTCGAAATATATATATATACGTGGCCGAGGGGTTAGAACGTTCTGACCATGAGACAGGGTTTCGAATCTCACCATGATCGATCTGTCAGAAATGTGACTTCCTGATGTTATCGGACTGGAGGGGTCGATCCCAGCGTGCGACACCTTTGGAACGTGGCTGAAAACCATACCACGGTTTGACCCAAGACACACAGACACACACACGGACCCTACACACCATACAAAGTGCGTGCATATATATATATATATATATATATATATTTTCATTATAATATAACAATATATATTTATGAGAAGGGATACATATATACGTACTAATGAAAACACGCGCACACAGAATACACATATATAGAAAGAGATACAGAGAACATAAGAAATGGCGAAAATAAGAATGGCGACCTGCTTCCTTCTCAATTGTTTTATTAACCTTAAGCAGAAGAATATTTTCTCCACAATTTCAAGAAGAATTTGGATTACTGCTACACATAAAAAACAATGATTAAACACGAGAAAACATAATGAGAAAATTAATTCTTTTAAATAATATGGAGAAATAACCATTCTTCACCTGATGAAGGTCACAAGATATATATATATATATATATATATATATATATATATATATATATATATATATATAGTTTATGAAAAACTAGGTAATCCGTATAGTAAACCTAACGAGGATAAAATCCAGAGAGCTCAATGTAAATCCAGAGCAAATAATTTAAATAAAACAGACCACTTTAAGGTTCCATGTAATAAATTATTTCACCACAGCCCTTTTAAAATGACTGTGGATCATCAGACTTTTTACTTCAAAACTTGGTCTGATGATCTGCAGTTCTTTTTTAAAAGGGCTGTGAAAATATTTATTATCATGGAAATTCTTAAAGATCTATATATATATATATATATATATATATATATATATATATATATATATATATATATATATATATATATATATATATATATATATATATATATATATATATATATATATATATATATATATATATATATATATATATATATATATATAAATATATATATGTATAAAATTGTACAAAATTAGCAAATTGTAACATCATGGGGTAATTGTCCCTCTCACAAAATGTTTAATATCTACAAAAAATCACTAAATTAATTGAGTTGCTTTTTTCCTGGTTATCATATAAATAAAATCACTGAAAGACCATTTGAGTTATTCAGCTAGAAAGAGAACAGCTTAAAATCATTTTGTCAGGCCCACTATGTCATCGCAACAGAGCAATGGTGAAATGAAAAACATCATTCAAACATTTTAATAATGGTGCTAACATTCATACACTAGCTTCCATCTTAAAAGAAACGGTGAATAAGTTTAAAACATGGGGAACAGTAGAACGGAAATCTGGATCAGGAGGTCACAAAGGCAAGAGGGATAATCATTTCAACTTAGAACGAAATACATTCTTATTGTTCAAAGTAGAGTCTAAAAGAGTTATAAAAACCTCGGAGAATTCCAGTAAGATATCTTTAATCATTTCTAAGTTACAACGGTTCAAAACTTAATCTAACAATTGGATAATTTTGCTGTTACATCCGGTATACGTCAGACCCCTGTCTATTTGTAAGTCTCTTTAGAAACATTCCAACTTCTCCCAAAATAATGTGCTCAACGACCTCCCCTATTCTATATATTTTTCATGTGGTCGGCAATGTTTAGATAATTTTAGACGTTCATTTGCTTGAAATATTACACTATGGTCCAATGAAACATCAATATCTGCTCTCTGAAATATCATTTTTTTTATTTCCCCTTCTTTTATGTAATTACTAAATTTGACCTCTAATCCTAAACTGGGTTTTTCTGTCGAATTTCCAATTAGCAAATAATTTTCTAAATTTATTCATTATGACAGTTTTTGTTTTATGCATATTTTAATAATCAAATTCTAGCCGTTTGCATAAACAGTGCAATTGTTTATAGTTTTGTAGGAATTCTGGAATTAAAAAGATTCGATTTTCCGATAGACAAAGTAAACTCTCTCATCGTGTTTGTTGAAATAATTTGAAAAGGATGACGCTATCTTCGTTTATTTTTATTTTCTTAAGATGGAAGCAGTAATACTGGCGCTAAAAGTCGAGCTCATGTCACTGTCTGTTTCGATTGTAATGAGTGGTGGGTGGAGGAAAGGCTATTGACACTCTTCAGTAACTCAAATTTAAAGATAAAAAAAATGATATCGATAAGGTAGGAGAAAGCTCATTGAATTATTCAGTTTTATTTTTACCATTTAATCAAATTTTTCGTTTTCTTTTCCCAAGCATAGGCATTTACATTTTATTTATTTCTTAGGCTAGGATAAAAAGAAATTCTTTACAGTTGTATTTGCTTTTTATTTTTATTTATTTTAGCTATTTATTTTTGTAACGAAAAAGTGCCGAAAGAAATAAACGTCTTTTCTCCTGCCTTGCATTGACGCTTTCATCTCATACGAAGAACTGCTGATGTGGTAAAAATATGTAATGGCCGACTACAAGACTGTCATGCAACAGAATAATATCTCCCCGGAATACATCATAACTTCTTGGTGCCTTAGTAAAAAAAAAAAAAATATTTAAAAGTTTTCCTTATTGGACAGAAATACACTCTGAGTCTGTAATACTATCACTATTGCGACCATCATGGTAACAGAAATGGAAAATATTCTGAAGAAACTCAAAGAAAAACAAGACAAAATATTCTAGAGAACATATATTTGCTTATATAACAACTTCAAAATGAACTCTGTAAGAAAACTTGCTGGGAATGAAGCAGAAATTAACAATAATTACGCACACACACACACATTCGTCTCTCTCTCACACATATATATATATATATATATATATACATATTTTCCAAGCGTAGCTCAGATGTGGCACAAGGCCGAACGTATGAGGTACCCAGTGGGAATCGAACTCACTACTCAGTCGCAATAGTTCTGAGCGAGACAAGCTTGCTAACCATTACACCACCTATATATACACACACAAAAACACACAAAAAACACACACACACAAAAATATATATATCGGTGGTGTAATGGTTTCTAATATATATATATATATATATATATATATATATATATATATATATATATATATATATATATATATATATATATATATATATATATATATATATATGTGTGTGTGTTTGTACGTGCGTGTATATTGATATAATAGGAAAGAACTGTTAGATTGATGATTCAGTTCTTTAGTATGTTTGATTTTATTTAAAAAAAAATAGTGCTCGATACAAAAGTAGAGCCTAGATTATAATTATTTAAAAAAAAAAAAAAAATGTGATTCCATCGCGACACAGAAATTACTGTTTCGAAATTGGTCAACAGTATTTAAGTTTAATTCCAATATTAGACCATAATCACGGGTGGGGGTAGTTTCATCCTCAATCGTTGTTTTGGAATAACTATGGTATGGAATGTTTTAATCATTTATAGTTTTAAAATGGAGGTGTGATTTAGAGTTTGTTTTTTCTTTATCAAGGGGTAACTGCTTTGATGGAAGTAGGGGTGTTTGTGGTATGTCAAGTTTTTGGAGTCGTGTAAGGTTGTTTTTTTTTAAAAAGTTGGGTTGGGTTTAAAAAAAAAAACAACCCGACCTTACACGACTCCATATATATATATATATATATATATATATATATATATGCCTTCATATATGTACTGCGAGTGTCGGATTTTCCGAGCTATCTTTCCTCATTATGCCAGTTTTTTCTTGATTCTGATTATGTGTCCGTTTTGTTTTCATTTCGCCAAAACTTCTTAGTAGCTTACACGTTGCGACCATGGTATTCTCAGCATCCCTCTGTAGAACAACATTACAGTAATGTAAAAAATAAGTATACATAGATTTTAGATATTTTTTTACATTTTAATTAAAGATATTGTGCGTTCCAAGGACATGTTGATTAATATCTATCTATCTATCTATCTATCTATCTATCTATCTATCTATCTATCTATCTATCTATCTATCTATCTATCTCATTCTGTTTCTATCTATCTATCTATCTATCTATCTATCTATCTATCTATCTATCTATCTATCTCATTTTGTTTCTATCTATCTATCTATCTATCTATCTATCTATCTATCTATCTATCTATCTATCTATCTCTGTTAGATGTGCACGTGTAAGGACCTGTGTAAAATTTGATCTGCTTTCCACATCGATTTTACGTAGATAGACAGATATATTGATAGTATCTATCTATCTATCTATCTATCTATCTATCTATCTATCTATCTATCTTAGACTAATCATTTCTTTCTTTCTTTCTTTTATTTGTCCACATTGTTATCTATCTCTCTATCTATCTATGTTCAATTATTTTTGTTTCACTGTTAAATCTATCTATCTTCGTTGGATGTACATGAGTAAGGGCATATCTAAATTTGATCTGCTCTTCAGATCGATTCTACTCAACAGAAGTATCTATTATTATAACTTTGGTTAGAAAGCTTGTCTAAGCGCTAAAATAATACCTTCCCAATTCACGAGGCTTCTCTGCTTTTGACCGCATGAGGAGGAACCTGCACGTCCAAGTGAGTATAAAACTTTGATAGTTCACCCGAATATTTTAACGTTTGAATGCGAATTCACGAGTGTCGGCTTTGCATCGTTTCATGTCGTGAAATATTTCCTTAAATGAAGTGTCTATAACCGAAAGCTTCCAACACAATCACAATTTACAACACAATAAAAATCTCAACTTCAACAGAACAAAGTTGTGCATGAATTCGTCTACTAACTTTGTGAAATTCTTTTAACTACTACTACTACTACTAATATTAGGTTGGTGCAAAAATAATGTCGTTTTTGACGTTGTTGAACGTCAAAAACGACATTATTTTTGCACCAACCTCATAATAATAATAATAAAACAACATATCCATTGTTTGTACTACAACTACATTATCGCTCCAGTTAATGTACCATTTATTTGATAATAGTGTAATTACATCAGACCGAGAAAAGCATAAGAATTCCAATAAATCCTTACCAATCACATTAATATACTACATCGCATAAAATGTAAAAAACGATTACAAATACAAGAGGCGTTAATCATAAAAACAACAATCCCACATAAATAAAAATGTTATTAAAGTTAGGAACAAACAAGTTAAATACTGCGTGCAGCGGAAATACTTCCTACATATACCCCCCATAAATAACTGGTAAAACATTAGTGACAATGTCTTCATCTAGATAATACCTTAGACTTATGTGGGTGGTATTTCTGCGCGGAGAGGGTATAAATCATAAATGAATAATAATAGAAACAAAACGATAACATAAACTGCCACGTGAAGAGGAGATACTTTAAGAAAACTGACAATAGATGCGAAAACGCGTTATTAGAAAAATGATAAAACCGACGCGTTACTTGAAAACTTGTAAAACCTAATTAGGACAAAACAAAACACGCCTGAAAAGGGTTTGTGAAAGATGAAAATTCTCGTAGATTAAACGGTTTGTATTTAAACTTTGACCAGAAACCAGAAAAAATGCTGCGTATGTGTCCGTTCTATTTCTTCGAATACTAGTAGGGATGTTGATTTTTTTTTTTTGGTTTAACTTAATTCTTATCTGTATTATGAATACCTATGTCATCAGCATAGACCCCCCCCCCGCCACCTTAACAGTACAATGACCTCGGGAGGGAAAGCAGGAACGCTTAAATGATCTAGACCCATCTTTTCACATCTGTGCTTGTGCACCTGCAGAGCCAAGGAGGATATTAAACAGATTGGAGCTATCATTTCCTCCTCATACCTGTTTTTTTATATACTCATCTTTCACCAATCTTCTTTTATGTGCTGTGTTCCTTCAGAACATAAGCGATCATGGCCCTCCACATCTTCCTGCCCCTTGTAGCTCTCTATAAGGTTTGTCGTTTTGTTATTTCTCCCAAATCCTGTTCTACCATCGATTTATTCAATCTCATCAAATATGTTAGGTGCTGCTTTAATGTGACCCTCTTCCCTTCAATCTGTCCCACGAGGATCAGAAATTTCAACTGACCATTTTAAGTATAAGTCTTTTTTTTTTGTTTCTATTTTCTTCAATCTTCTTTTATGTGTCATGTCTTTTCAGGACGTGGGCGATCATGGCTCCCCACCTCCCTCTATCCCTTGCAGCTCTCAACAAGTTCCTTCCCTCTGCTTCCTCCCCCAGACCACGTTCTGTCATCCACTTGTTTAAGTCCGCCAGATATGTCAAGCGTTTTTTCCCTTGTTTCTCTTTCCCTCTATTCGACCCGTGAGTATCAGATTCTCCAGGCTCTCCTTCCTCGTTATGTGTCCTAGAAACTTCAGCTGCCTCTTCTTGATGCTAAGTATAAGCCACTTGCTTGTTTACAACCCCTCTAAGACCTCATCATTGCTCACACGCTCGGTCTATGATATCCTTAGCATCCTTCTGTAGAACGACATCTCTGTCGCCTCGAGTCTCTTCATCTTTGAGGAAATCGTCCAACATTCGTTGCTGGATAGAACAACAGATATATCACCCGTGAGTATCAGATTCTCCAGGCCCTCTTTCCTCATTATGTGTCCCAGAAACTTCAGCTGCCTATTCCTGATATTAAGTATAAGCCTCCTCCTAGTTTGCATTTTCCTTCAATACAAGGCTTAAAAGCCACTATGCCGGGTTTTATGAGCGCAAGAAAAGACAAGAAGGAAAGTTCATGAAGTTATAAAGGAAAGAATACGGTTAACCTTAGACTTGAAGAGGCCAAGATTGTAGTGATTGGGAAAACATCCTGCTGGGAGTCTGTTCTACAAAGCAGCAGCTCTTGGGAAGAAGCTGACTGAATGGAACTTACTTCTTACTAATAGAAAACGAGGGGTAAGAAGATGATTCACTCTTTTGTATGTAGCATGTCGGGTCCTAGTTGTCAAAGTCAGGGCTGGTGAGTCTAAGGAATGTAGCTTATCAGAACACATACCATGGAAATAGTGATAGAGAAACAAGAGGTTCACAATGTTTCATCTGTGATAAAGAGGTTGGAGGTGGAAAATAATTCATCATTCACAAGGTGGCGTAGATGCTTTTGAATGCTATCAAGACAGGCATGTGAAAACATTAGTTAGTATAATAAAATCTCACATAGTGTATGTATAAAACAAAGTCACAGTATTTACATTAGTCGGACTATTGTCCTCATCTTTGTCGCCATATTTGTCACAACGGTTCGGCCGTTGTACGCTCCGGCCTTCTTCAGGTGGTTGGAATGTCGAACTGAACCCTTTATTTCGATCACTGGGGTAGACTGTTCTAGTTCCACGTGCCATGTTTGATGGATGTCAGTTATCAGTTATCTCCTGCTAATTTTCCCTCTAAAAGTTCTCCACTGCCTTAACCAGGAATTGAACCACCTTCTTTGGGTCTGTCACTGGATCTAACCAACGCCTTTATCCACTGTGCCACGTGTCCTTGAGGAAACATGGCACGTGGAACCAGAGCAGTCTACCCCAGTGATCGAAATATAGGGTTCAGTTCGGCCGAAACGTTGTGACAAATATGGCGACAAAGATGAGGACAATAGTCCGACTAATGTAAATACTGTACATAATACCTCTTCTCAGAAATATAGACAAAACAAAGTCAGTTTGACTTTATAGATACGTGACAATTTTCAAATCTTTTTTTATATTAATGTTCACTCAACAGAGACAAATGGCAGGGGGTTACTGTGTTGTGTTGTATGAGCGCAAGAAAAGATAAGAAGGAAAGTTCATGGGGTTATGGAAGAAAGATAATGGCTAACCTTAGACTTGAAGAGGTCAAGATTGTAGTGATTGGGAAAACATATTGTTGGGAGTCTGTTCCACAAAGCAGCAGCTCTTGGCAAGAAGCATCTAAGGAGGTTCGAAATGATTACTTATTAGATTCTTCCCCAGAGAAATACGACTTTGGGCACTGATATAGTTTCAATATAACATCTAGACATTCAGTGCATTTAATTGATTCATTTTTAACAGTTTATCAACTCTTTGCAGGTTATTTAAAGCCAGAATATATTTTTTAGTTTATAATTTATTTTCTTTTAGATAATAATAATAGTTTTAGCGATACAAGTCCTACTAATTAACCCATAACTGGGGGAGATCATAATTTTCTTAAGGTCATTTGCGCGTAAGTGAATATAACGAACCTAACTGGAATTTGAACTCGGCTCTCCGATTAACAATTCCGAGCCACTATCCATTACACGACTCGCAGATCCAAGCTTGCAGTACCTGATATTTCCAAGCGGCCACCCATCTTGGTACTGACCAGGTTTGGCGTAGCTTAACTTCAGTGATCGTACATTCAGTGGAGTCAGAGCTTGGAAAACAGTTACTAGTAGACGAGAAAATTGTGGTCATATGCTGTTGTTTATTTGAGGAATCGGCCGAAAACTCACCAACTTCACCTCGTAATATACTCTAGAATCTATTGAATTTTTAAAAATGTATGTGTTATGAATAATCAAGAGTGATCTCCCCGTGTTTCGTTAGTCCCTTCTTTGAGAGAGCTATTTCTGTTTACTTGGATTATAAAAGGACACTTATAGGCGAAGTTTGTATTCTCAGTTGAATAAAGCTCTCCTAAAATCTACACAAGTGTACTTTTGTCATTACAGTATGTTAATTTAATATCTCTCATAATAACATCGAAAGTGTTTTTTTTTTTTAGCTAAATATATTTAAAACTAAATCAATGAATGATCTTTTGAAACAATCTCGTGTTTGTTTCTGTACTTATTTTATACACGTTTTTTTCTTAATCTCTTTTTTTAATCGGAATCACCCCATGCAAGGCAGAGAAGCTACTAAGACACAAGGGGTTATTGGGTGTGGAAGAAGTAGGAACAGAAACATAATGAACAGGAAGAAAAAAGTATACAGGAAGAGAACATCGACATTGCATTTAAATTTTTGTAGATTAAAGTTGACTGGAAAGCATAGAGCCGGATGGGAGTTCTACAAGCAAGTGAGAGTAAAGTAACTGTTAGCATAGAATTTACGGTTACATCTAGCCAACTCAACTATAAGTCGATGAGATATCGACGCCAGTCTAGTACTGCTGGCAATAACGTTTATTTCAGGATATTTCGCTGGCATTTTTAATAAATCACTTCTGTCGGTTCAAATTGTATAAAATGGGTTCATCATAGTTCATTTTTGGTTAGGAGTAATAGGATTTTTGGTGCAGTTTCTCGCCTTCCGTATTTTTTTCTCCTATGAAAACAGCACAATGTTTTACGTTTGAAGCGAAAGCGATACGAGGATGCTGTCGGCCATAATTCTTTTCTTTTAACTTTCATTCTGGAATATTTCTCATCGTTTACATCAGAGGTAAAAACAGAAAAAATATCAACGTTTGTATTTTGTTCTTCCTTTTACTATGCGCATAAAATGTATGCTGAAGCAGGCACGAATCAAAAAAAGAAGCGGAAACTAAAACCGGAAGTTAAATAAAACGAGAAAAAATAACTATATATTTCAGTGCGCATGCGCACCCATTTTAATGTTTAGATCCTATGAAGCCACGAAGGTTAAGCAGAAATTAAATTTTTTTTATACTTTGGATAGCAAGGAATTTTTTTCCCAAAATTAAAAATTTAAACTATATATACCCACAAATTATAACAAGCGACTACTTTATTTTTACTCATTTACTTTTAGTAAACCGCTTTCTTATTTTCTAGGTTTGTCTCTACGCACAAAGAAAGACGTCAGCCATTTTCTCTTTCGATGACGTAAAACTGAAAATTGGTTGATATAAGGAAAAAGGATTATGGAGAGACTTTACACTCAGCCAGAAAAAGTGTAATATGTGCCTTCTTTCTTTATTATTAAAACTTTAAAATGGACTTTATATTTTTTAAATTTTTATGCATTTCTTTCTTTTTTAATAAGCTACTTATGAGTGTGAAATAGTTTTTTTTTTAAATGGTGATTGTCTTTGATATAAAATTTATGATGTATTTTTAAATGCAAATGTTCCTATTCATCTTTCTATCCATAAACTGTTACTAGTATCTTGGTATCCAGACATATGTCTGTTAAAATCTTGGTTATATAAATGTTTACCAAAGAAATTTTATATTTACTAATTTTAGCCGTCCTGGGTAAGACGATAAACTCCGTCCGACAGCAAGGCCTCTGATCAGGAGGTTTTGAGGAGCGTGGAACCACCTCTTAATTGCTGGTGTTCCCAGGTCCACTCTGACCCGGGGTGGTAGCACCTGTTAGGGTCCCAGCTAGGGGCAAAGAGTTAACCCCCAAACGAGTCAAAACACTATGAAGGTGTAAAAATAGGTTATAATACCAGAAAAACTTTGAAAAATATAATTACCAGCAATTCATTATTACCAGCAATACATTTTTGAGAAAAAATATAATCAGCTATATATTTGTGAAAAAAATCGCCAGCTATATATCTTTTCAAAAAAATATTATCAGCGATACATTTTGAAGGAAAAATATTACTAGAAATTGATTTTTTGAAGGAAAAATATTACTAGAAATAGATTTTATAAGGAAAAATATTACCAGAAATAGATTTTTGAAAGAAAAAATATTACTAGAAATAGATTTTTTGAAGGAAAAATATTACTAGAAATAGATTTTATAAGGAAAAATATTACCAGAAATAGATTTTTGAAGGAAACAATATTACTAGAAATAGATTTTTGAAAGAAAAATATTACTAGAAATAGATTTTATAAGGAAAAATATTACCAGAAATAGATTTTTGAAGGAAAAAATATTACTAGCAATACATTTTTGAAAAAAAAATGTTACCAGCAATAAAAATTGTCGGCATTGAATGACCCATTAAGATTGATATGCTGTAAAGCAAACTAAACCAAACCAAACTAAACCAAACCAAACCAAACCAAACCAAACTAAACCAAACCAAACCAAACCAAACTAAACCAAGCCAAACTAATTTTACCTTAGTCTGCCATAAAGTTATAGCGCGCCAAGTGTCTCAATACAGTAGTAACTTTTTTTTTACAAGAATGGTTTGTTAAATACTGCCCAATAGAAAAGCTCCATAAAAAAAGAAGGTTGATCGTTTTCAGAATAAAGACGAGTTCAACATGCAAATTACAATTTAGAAACGCCAAATTGAAATGAGCACAAAATGTAAATATGTCGGAAGAACTAAAAACACGAGACTGAAATCCGAAGTCGCTTTTTGGTAGTGTAAGATGACTTCCAACAGCTAAGCAAAGTATTAAGAAACAGAAAAATCTCGTTAGAAACAAAGAAAATGTGCTCAACTGTTATGTAATATCGGTCCTCCTATATAGCAGTGAATGCTTAACAATCTCATCACAGATGAAATAAAGGCTTGACGCAACAGAAATGTGTTTCTACAGAAGGATACTAAGAATACAACGTGTTGAACAAATTTTAAAGACAAGGAAAACGAAAAGAACATTTATTCTTAGAATCAGAAAACGATAATTGAAATTTCTAGGGCACATAATGAGGAAAGTGGGCTTGGAAAATTTAACACTTACAGAACATGTAGAAGGCAAGAGAGACAGAGGAAAACAGCCCTAGACTCAAGCCATCAATCTGCTACTGGGTGGCAAGCCACTAGCGTTTACCGCTGGTGGCCCTGCCGGTGTTTACGCCTCGGCAATGCTAGAGGCCCACCG
>CAHIKZ030000780.1:2547500-2580000 GCA_903632075.3 Acanthosepion pharaonis | reverse complement strand
CACTTTGCTACTTCGAACAAATATATCCCTTTCCGGGGCATATCAGAATTTTTCCTTATTCTAGACTGATTGCCAACCAAGGTTACCCATAGCTGGGGGAGAAGAATTGAATTCATACTTTTCCAAAGAGTATTAGGATGTAAGTTAAGGGAATGAACTCGACTGGGATTTGAACTCGGCTTTGCGATTCCTCTATCCCAGCCGCAATGCGTTACTTTACCTTGCCTCGAATGACTGCATTCATCGTATTGTTTGAACAGATTTGCAATTAGTAAGATTATAGCAGGCATTACCAAATTGCTCGTCAGAGAACAACTACACAACACATTAAAATAGCAAGATCATGAGCTTGATCATCAGTTTGAGTGGCTTTGCTCAAGTAAAATTTTAACAGAGAGGGTACGCTAGGGGTATACGCTTCATATTTGTAGTTTGGAGCTTCGAAAATAGCTATGACTATTTCGTTAGAAAGGCATTTTATTCATAACTTTGGCTGTTTAAAAATTGTTAATAAGAGTATCTTTTTCTATATGCCATATCTCTTCAAGACATAGGTGATCATGGCTCTCTACAAATTTCTTTCTTTTGAAGCCTTCGTCATGTTTGCCTTTTTGCTATCATCCCCATTCCCTATTACATAATCTCGTTAGATTACACATTGCTTTCATCTGTCCTTTTTTAACATGTCCCGTGCGTGTCAAATTTTCCAAGCCTTCTTTCCTAATTATGTGACCTAGACATTCCAACTGTCTCTTTATGATTCAGAGTGGTCATTTTCTTTTAATTTTGCTTAAAACTTCCTCGTTGCATACATTCTATGTCCATGGTATTCTCAGTATCCTTCTGTAGCGCTATATCCTTTTCGCCTCAAGACTCCTCTTGATCTGTGGGGAAATTGTTCAGCCTTCGCTGCCATATAGAACGATTGCGGTTACATAGCGGTTTTTAATTATTTTATTTGTTTTTGAGAAAATTTACTGGTTTCTTAATATTGTGTTCAGTTTCGATGGCATAATTTAGTATTCCGTCCACCTTTTGAAATCGGTGTCAAATTAGCGGTTATCTGTTAAAACAGTTTCGATATTACAGACTGGAAATTTTAGGCATGTGAATGTATTTCTCGACTGACTGGGGGTTTAACTCCTATGTCACACGCTTGACAGTTTTTAAGAAAATTATTATCCTCCTCGATTTGACTTTAACATAATCATTTTTTTTCCTCTTTTGTTGGAGAGCGTGCTTGAATGAGATTTCTGCAGTAGCAGGCATCATTTTGTGTACTTTGACATTTAGAGCGGCGACTCAAAGTGCGCACGCGTGCTAGGCTCAGTCAACATAAGAAAAAAAACTCAAGTGCAGTTGCGATTGTCGTAGTTGAAGAAATATATCTACAGAGACAAGGAACTTCGTCGGCAGATACAATGAATTTCTGCTTAGCTAGCTGACAGGAGTGGAATATATTTTGGTGACATTTAAAATACTTGAAGCAATAGAAATGTGATTCTACAGAAGGATGCTGAGAATACCATGGACCGAACATGTGAGCAATAACACACATTTAGAGACAAGAGAAACAAAAATGACACATATAGATCTCAGAAAGAAGCAGTGGAAATTTCTAGTTTACATAAGGAGAAAAAGGGCTTGGAAAATCTGATCCTCACAGGACAGATTGAAGGCAAGAGGGACAGAGGAAAGAGGGCTTGGAAAATCTGATCCTCACAGGACAGATTGAAGGCAAGAGGGACAGAGTTAAACAGCGCATAACCTACTTAGAGAGGTTAACTAAATGAATTAGCTTTAGGAGAGATAACAAAAAGATAACATTTATTAAGAGCTACAAAGGAAAAGCAACTGTGAAGAGCCATGAACGTCAGTGTCTTAAAGGAGCACGACACATAGAAGAAGACGTTCCGGTTGCAAATAGGAGTTGACCCTAGACTGGTTCACAGACATGGCTAGAGAGTACAGGTTGCCTAGTAATTTAACTCATAGGTGGAAGGAGAAAAATTGATATAAGCATTTCCCAAGTAGTATTAAAGTGAGGTGAATGTAACAGATACAGACAAAACTCATTTCGTCTATTTTGTTGTCTGCACCAATAATCGTAGTGTTATCTCCATATATTAGTTAATACAAACCGGATAAAATATAAAAGAAATAAAATAAAATTTTGGTTAAATGTAGCTTCTAAAAATCGTAATTTACAAGTCCTTGTTATCAACGGTAGACATTTTTTCCAGAATTTCCATACCCAAAGATGGGGGGGTTGCAAATTACATATGACAGCGTAATATGTAATTACATATTACATATAAGAGGGATAATTAAAAATTTGGTTGTAAATAGAGAATACCAAAGAAAATATTTTTCAAGGTTTGATATCTCGTAAAACGTTTTTTGTTTTTTCTTATTTTGGGGCTTGGAAAACTTGACACTCATAGGACATGTTACAGGCAAGCGGGACAGAGAAAAACAGCGCAATACCTTCCTAAGAAGCTTATTTAAATACATGGTAGAACAGGGTTTAGGAGAGATAGCAAAAAACACACAATTTTCTAAGTGGTTCAAAGGACAAGAAATTGTGGAGGGCCATGATCATTAACGTTCAGAAAGCGCATGGCACATAATAAAAGAAGTTGTATTTAATTCTTAATGACTGTCAAGACATAGGGCGGAAATATATTCACGGCGATAGCTGTCTTATAGATTCTTTAAATTAGTTATCAGTCACCGCAATCAATGATAAATAATATTTATTCAATGGTAATTAAACCAGACATTTTGGAATACAGTTTTGTAAGAAAAGACAACAGTCAAAGATTTGTTCTAAACTTTATATCTTTGTTTTTCACTTATGAGAATATTAAGCCGATTAATTGTTAATTTTTACTCGAGATTTTAACAAACGCTAATGTATGTGTTATGTCTTTTTCTTTTTACGTTCACGCCATACTCGGGAAAGTTTTTGATACATAATTTGTATTCGTCACCTGCTTTCAGGTTCATTTGCTCTTGCCATTAAGATCAGTGCAACGCGTTCAGCTTTCGTTAATTGACTATAACAATCGTTTGTTAGAAGATTAAAGAGTGCAGCCAATAATCTCAACGATCAAGGAAGAATGGGTGACCATTTTCCCTCAGCAAAATGCATAAAGATCTATCTATCTATCTATCTATCTATCTATCTATCTATCTATTGGCCTGCTTGATGTATATAATTTTAAAAAAACATGCTATTTTTATGGGGAAAGATTTCTCTTAAATAGAGAGCTTGTAGCTATAAACAGTGGGGACATAGAAACAAAACTGCAGTTGACAGTCAATTGAATCTCTTAAGATTGAAAGTGACGCTGTACAGGTATTATTTCTATCTCTACACCGTTTCTATCTATCTACTTATCTGTCTATCTATCTATCTATGGCTTTTCGTATGTATGTATGTATGTATATATGTATCTATCTGTCTATTAGACTGTCTCTTTCTTTTACTTTCTTTCTTTCTTTCTTTCTATCTATCTATTCGTATCTCTCTATCTGAGACTTTTTGTTTGTATCTATCTATCTATCTATCTATCTATCTATCTATCTATCTATCTATCTATCTATCTATCTATTAGCCTTCTGTCTTTCTACATATCAATCTATTTGTATCTCTCTATCTCAGGATTTTTGTATGTATGTATGTATCTGTCTATCTATTAGCCTCTTTCTTTCTTTATTTCTATCTATCTATCTATCTATCTATCTATCTATCTATCTATCTATCTATCTATCTATCTATCTATCTATCCGTCTGATCGTATATATATATATATATATATATATATATATATATATATAAACCTGGTGAGCCAGACAAACCTACCTAGGTTTCACCGAAACGGATCGTCAGGGGAAGCCGGCTAAAAACAAAGAGACACACATATTTATAGGCAATAGCCAAAATTATAGGCAATAGCTTCAAAAATCAAAAAATTCGACGGTTTTTCGAAACGAGTATAGTTATATATATATATATATATATATATATATATATATATATATATATATATATATATATATATATTTTTTTGATTTGTTGTTCAGCGAGTTAATTTTTAAGATTTGGGATCATAGTATCCATTTAGGAGTTGCTTGAACCTTTAAGTTTATTTTGACATAAGTATGTATTCTTAAGGAAGCCTGTACGCAATACGGTCATGCAAACACACGTTGACGTAAACATAGTCTCATATCCAATGAATTCAATGTTAAAACTGTCTTCGATACCCATAATGCATTAGCGATATTTATCTTGAATAAACAGCGTAAAAATTAACGACTCATGGAAAAGAACAATAGATTTTTGATTTGATTCCCTCGCTGGAAATGTATAAAGAAAAATCAACCATAGAAACGTTTGTCTTTTTTTTTTTTATTAAATGAACACCTGTTGAGTGAAGAAAAAGAAAAAAATAACATTAAAATTAGTGAAAAGAGATTTCCGATATTAAAAGAACTAAGGAGCGATAAAATGATGAAAACACAAATTGAAAAGATAAAACACTGCAGATAAAATCAAAATAGCAGAGGTATTCATCGTCGTGTTGTGCTTCATCTGAAAATATCGAAATGCTTAAAATTAATATTAAGTAATCAAGATCGTAAACAAAATAAACCTTTCTGTCGCACTGGCATTCCTGTAACCTGGTGGTGGTAAATTTTGTTTTATAATGTATACGACTTCTTATTTACTAAACTTTACTTAATTGTAAACAAAGCCGTAACCTGCTTAATATAATTAGTGCATCTCAGCTGTCACCTATCTAAATACTGGCTGCGTCGTCGCAGAGGAATTTCAGTGAGGTGTCTTCAACGTCCTTAAATCTTGAAGTCTATCCAAATGTCTAGAAATGACGCGATTCTTAGTCGTAAATATCAGATGGTCTGAATCAAAATGAATGCCAATGAGGCACATTTTCTTTCCGAGAAACGTTAATCTAGTGTGACTCGAACATGTACTGGCTTCATCTCTAATGATATCTCTTATGGTAATTTACCCACGCACGCATGGACTCTGCCAGCTATAAATAGGAGCAGGTACTGCCTTCTGGAGGGGGGAAGTTTCCAGCAGTCAGCTATGACAGTCGGACTGTACATTCTTGCTGTAACACTCTCGTTTGTATATGTTTGTATTACTCTTTCTGTTTGCTTAACTCAATCCCTTTCTTGTGTCTTTATTTCTGGCCCTAACAAGGCCACAACAATATCAAAATAGAAATTACACCGAATGTGAAACCAGAGTGTCAGAGAAGTCAGGTTTATTAGCGGGCTGATTTGGAAATTGTGCTGCTAGCCACCATGTTCAGATTTGTGTCTGGACTGCCACCGACATGTAAACAGATTGTCAACCCTGATGCACTTAGGGTGTGCACACTTAGAACAACCGGGCGTAGATAGATATATAAGCGCTCCACCTTAGAGGAGTAAAAAATAGAGAATCTCTGATATTCTCACGAGGAAAGGAAACCCCATTTGGTGAATAAAGAAACACTCACCGATATAAATTGATGAAGTCTACAGTTGAATGAACAATGGTTTAACGTATGAAAGATTTAGTATAGTGTTTTTCTTAGTCTGTACAACGATAGCTAGTAAGACGAAAGGCAACAATTTGGCTACTATAGCTTGTATTCCTGAACGAGCACCTATCTAAGTAATGGCTGGTTAGATGCTGTTTGACTTTGACTGGACGCAACCTAGTGTTCATACATTCAGATAAGACAGAACAAAGACGTTAACATGTATTTTTAAGAGATTTAACATTAATAGAAAAAAAAGTTTAGTACAAACAACTGTTGTCATTTACCACCAGGAAAAATGTTTCGAAGCGTCCCTTTAAGAACAACGGGGAAAAAAAACTATTTGCTGAGAACGGATGTATTTTCCCCCAAAACGAGTTAATTTGTGACTCTCCCGCCAAAAATAAAATAAAATAAAAACCTTGTCCCAGAGAACTGTCATCGTCAGGTCAACAGTGTAATATTCTGGGGATTAGCTGTCGAAAGAAATATATGCGTTAATAAATCAAAAGAATGTATTTAGCTTTGCATGTGGACATTGTATCAGGTTGAATGTGGTGACATACTTTATTTCTTTGTGGGAAAAAAAAAGCGGGGGGGGAAAAAAAAAAAAGAAGTTTTACCGTATATACTCGTGTATAAGTCGAGTTCATATAAAGTGCATCCCCTGAAAGTTTTGACATGACTTTTAACCCCCAGTGAAAATGCATCATTTTAAAACCAGTTCAAAAAAAAAAAAAAATAATACGAGTATATGATACCACATCGAATGTTTTGCATAAAAAAAACGCTATCAAAAATCGCGCTATACACGAGTATATACGGTTGGTGCCTGGTACTTATTTTATCTCAATATCTTTTGAAAAGGTATAACGATTATGTTCATGTATAATTCAGCCGAAAGGACGAAAGATTAAATAAAGCTATGAACCGTTGTATCTAAGAGATGATTAAAGATATCTTACTGGAATTCTCCGAGTTTTTATAACACTACTGGAATCTACTTAACGAAAATGACATTTTCATCATTAATTAATCATAGCAAAGGATTGGAATACTGAAATAAAGTTCAAATATATATATATATATGTGTGTGTGTGTGTGTGTGTGTGTGTGTGTGTGTGTGTGTGTGTGTGTGTGTGTGTGTTGTTCTTGAATCATTTTCCAATTTATTCAAGATGATCTTCGAACTCTCTAACCTTATAACTTTCTGTCCTGAATTAAAAATGTCCCTGACACGGTTGATATACGATTTCATTTTCAAGTCTCTTTTCGCTGCCTTTTGGACTGTCATGGCTGAAACTCCTCTCTCACGTACCAAATGTCTTATGAATCGAGTTGAATCTTTTTTAATAGATCACTTTAGCTCTAAGTTGAAACGAGGATCCCTCTTCTTGATCTAGTTTTCCTCTCTACTGTCCTCTCTTTGTTAAAAAATCGCCGTTCTCTTGATGGCTCTTAAAAGGACTTTGAAGATGGAAGCCAGTGTATGAATATTGGTACCATTACTGAAGGCCTGAATGATCGTTTTCCTCTCACCATTGCTCATTTGGGAAGACATGGTAGGGCTGACACAAAACGATTTTAACTTGTTCTATTTCTAGTTGAAAAAGGGTTTTTCAGTGATTCTTACGACAAATGGTATCAAAATGGCTAAACGTCTTATCTGAAAAACTGGAAAAAAAAACCCCTCAGTTTAGTAGGTTTTTTTTTTTTTTTTTTTTAGATATTAAACATTATGTAGGATGGACAATTATGCTGTTACACTATTTGGACAGTTTTGCTGTTTCACCCGGCATGTAATATATATATATATATATATATATATATATATATATAAAATTTATCCGATTTAACCAGTAGAAAGACAATATTTATGAATAAAAATGACAATAGGAAAACTGGTAATTACTGACGCGTTTCGTCAATGTGGACTTTATCAAAGCAAAATACGAAATTCGTATTTTGTTTTGATAAAGTCCACATTGACGAAACGCGTCAACAATTACCAGTTTTCCTATTGTCATTTTTATTCATATATATATATATATATATATGTGTGTGTGTGTGTGTGTGTGTGTGTGTATATATATATATATATATATATTCAGGTGGGCTCAACCCTTTAGTTCCATGAATTTAAAATTTTAATCGAATCGGCCTTATTTTTATCACTGGCTTCAACCCCTTATAACTCCAACACCACTTTAAAGGCTGTATCATATTCGTTTTATTATACGAGAGGGACAGATTTGGTAGCATCGATTCTTTGAGGCAGCGGAAGAACGCATACCCACTCGTCACCTTAGCACCGCGCCGCGTGAGGCCTTAGTATATAGGATCTGTGTGTAGAAAGCGTGTCGATGCTCCAACGGTTCTCTGACATCTTCGGGCCGCTTATCCAAAATGTACCCAAAAACAATGCCAGAATTTCAAGTCACGATGTATTCTGACCATTCGCCGACCATCTTGGTCCAACTTCCGCATTCTTTAACACTCGTCGCTGCCTTCCTCTATCTGACTTGTCATGTGAGAGCTACGTTTTCAAAAATGTTTTTCCTCAATATGTATCTCTGCCTGATACTGGTCATAAGCTATTCTTTGTTGCTATTTTCTTTAAAACTTCCTCGTTGCTTACTCGCTCTATAGAGTTCTCACTATCCGCTTTTTTGATGCCTGCATTTTTCTTTTATCCTCGGAGAGATTGTCCAGCATTTATTGCCATATAAGAGGATGAATATCACATGACAATCCAACACTTCAGATTTCAAGTTCAAGCTTCAAATTCTTAGTTAAAATTACAATTGTAAGATAAATTCCATGTGTAATGCATGTGACACATGACTAATGACGATCGATCACAACAAAATAAAAATACAAACGTTTTGTCTTTTTGTCTGTTTTCTCTCAATCTCTGACGAAACATTAATTAAAGTGAAACATGTTAGACTGATAAACGTTTCCTATTTGTTCTTTTATTTTATCATCCTATCGGATTTCTCTCCATATTCGATCTACATTTGATCTTTAAATGTAGTTTAAAGTTTTTTTTGTTCAGTTGCAAAGTCATTTTTCCGCCTCTCGCATGAATAAATATTAATTTATAGTTCACTAAGTTAAATGTATTTTTATATGTTTTCTATTACGGGATGGATAAAACGACATGAATAATCATCGTCTTGATTAAGAATCAAAAGATCAGATTTTCTTAAAAAAATCCTCTGACTGGAATTTTCATTTGAAAAAAAAACCCCAAAAACTATTGATGTAAAGCTGGCGTCGGATAACACATGAACATATTTTTTTTTATAACTTTACGACACTGATTTGAAGTAAATGTATGTCACCACGTGTTTTAGCTGGGATTTCTGTATGAAGTTCACTTGGCTTTAAGACAGACATAAAACGAATTGTAAAAGAGACAACAAAGTTTGCTGTCTATTTTCACTGATAAATAGCATTACACACGCATATCCATATACTCATACATTCATACATATATATATATATATATATATATATATATATATATATATATATGTATGTTTATACTTGCGCTCATATATATATATATATATATATATATATATATATATATATAAGCGCGAGTATAAACAGATATGCGATTGTGCATATACGTAGAAGCGAGAGTGTGCATTTATACAAAATGTATGTGTTGTTGATAGGTGCTTTTTTTCATGCATCAGTGCATACAGAATTAAAAGTAGAACGTAAACAAACCAGACTGAGAAATATGCTAATAATAATAATAATAACTGAGGAAAAATAAAAAAAAATACGATAATGTTAATAAAAGGAACGGAAGATTATTTCAGTAGAAAAGTATTCGTGATGGCAGTAGCCACGTTATTGTTAAGGCAATAATAATAATAATGATAATACTTGAAGTGTCAAAGAAAAAATGTGACTATTATTTCAGTATTCTTTCAGACTCCGGTTTTGTTGGAATCTGCGAGTATGATGAAGAAGGTGTGGTGGCTCAGAGGAGGCTTACTGCCACCTGCATTCAGTGATAATCACCTGGTGTAATGTTTAAATGCAGGATATAATAATAATAATAATAATAATAATAATAATAATAATAATAATAATAATAATAATAATAATAATAATCGAAATTTGAAAAGACTTTGTGCCACTCAGGTTGTAGAGGATGACCATCTGATTTGAACATAGAAATGCAGGATATAATAATAATAATAATAATAATAATAATAATAACAACAACAATAAAAATAATAAATAAGCAAATAAATTAATGAAAATTCAAAACAAGTAAAAATATTTTAAATTAAAGATAATTATATTCAGTTGTTATATAGTTATATATCATTGACAACAAAATTTTCTTAAAAAAGCGATATAGAATCAAAATAAAATAATTATATCACAACAATAAAAAATGACATAAATGTGGAAAAAATAAGTTCGCAATGTCTCTTAAAGAAAAAAATTGAAATTTCAAAAGGAAGCAAGTATAAATGAATAAATAAATAAATAAAAATAAATAATAATAATAATAATAATAATAATAATAATAATAATAATAATAAATACGATTACAAGCAACAATTAATAATAATAGAAATTAGTTGCAGCAAGAAGAATAACAAGTCTCTATGTTTGGATGCCAACACTCACTTGTTGTAAAGCAGTATATCCGGGCGCCAAATGTCGTTAAAGGGGAGACGTATAACAGACACATTTCCATATTTTATTGGGTCCCACTGTAATTTATAATCAATCCAATTCTGAAAAAACAAAAGGCATTGGAAGAATAAGAAGATGAACACTAAAAACATTTGTCCGTTTTACAAATTTAATTTCTAATTTTTTAAATACATTAATGCAAACGGTAAATAAATAAAATATATCAATGAAAGGTCATTAAAATGCTATCTTTTTTTAATCGGTTTCATCCCAAGCAAAGCAGTAAAGACACTATGACACAAAGGGTTACTGGGTGCGAAAGATTTAGGAACAGAAAAATTGCTAATGAGCGAGAACAAAAAAAAAAAAAAAGAAAAAAAAAGAAGAGTAATCAAGAGGACAGTAGATAGCGATCGACATTGCATTTAAATTTTTGAACAGCAAAGTTGGCTGGAGGTAGTTCCACAAGCGAGAAGTGCGAGAAAAGAAACTGTTAGCATAGAACTTACGGTTGCATCTAGCCAGCTCAACTGTAAATTGTTGAGATCTCGACGCCAGTCGAGTCTTGCGCTTAAATTTGTACAGTCTATGTATCATAGCGAAGAGCAATATTTATTTGTATAAAAATAAATAATGTGGCACAAGGCAAAAATGAGATATGGGGAATGGGGGAAGGACAGTCTTCTTCTGTCGTATAATTAAACTTAGCGAGCCACAATCATTGACCCAAAGATACCACAATATTCCTTAAACCAAAACAATGCATTCTAAATTATCATTCTGCTACATCCACCATAAAACTTCAGGATCCCCATGAAGTCCTAACTAGTCCCCATATGTATATTTCTTGTCTGTCGGTGGAGGGGAATAAAACTACAATTTAAAATCTAAATCAAAATGTCACCGTGAAGAGAGCATCCGAACAAGTAACACGAAAATATTTTTAGAAAAGACAGAGAGAGGCAAGCTCACAGCGGTTGGAAATGGAGTGAAGCCGAGCGGCCAGATAAGGACAGTTAGAGAATTCGTTGATTTTATTGCGGAGAAAGGACAATAAAAGAACAGATTTCAAGAAGGTATAACAGCGGTTGAGGTTGTATTTACATCTTGGACAATCAGGTGGCAGGGAAGCCAGGAACCAGAAAGAAGTTCCACAGTTCTTATCTATCTATCTATCTATCTATCTATCTATCTATCTATCTATCTGTCTGTCTGTCTGTTCATATCTATCTATCTATCTATCTATCTATCTATCTATCTATCTATCTATCTATCTGTCTGTTTGTCTGTTCATATCTATCTATCTATCTGTCTGTCTGTCTCTCTGTTCATATCTATCTATCTGTTCATATCTATCTATCTATCTATCTATCTATCTATCTATCTATCTGTCTGTCTGTCTGTCTGTCTGTTCATATCTATCTATCTATCTATTTATCTGTCTGTCTGTCTGTTCATATCTATCTATCTATCTATCTATCTGTCTGTCTGTTCATATCTATCTATCTATCAATTTTTTACCAGATTCTATCTAAATCTTTCCCATGATTTATCTATTTATTTCCCATTATCTATCGATCTCAATCTGTCCATTATCTATCTATCTATCTATCTATCTATCTATCTATCTATCTATCTATCTATCTGTTCACATCTATCTTTTCACATCTATCTTTTCACATCTATCTATCTACGTATCTATCTATCTCAGTATACAAGTATCTATCAACCTGTCTAATGCAATATTAATATTAAAATATAACTGTGGTTTAAACATTTAAGGAAATCGTTAGGATGTCACAAGACACTGGAGAATGTCTCAAGAAACAGAATTTCCCATAGGGAAAAAATCAATACTGTCAAAATAAATTTTCTCCCTTTTTGTCAAAAACTTTCCGCCAAATTTGTTTTCATGAACTACGACCGTGTGATACCTAAAAATGGAATAAGAAACTCAGTTAGTTCGCTTATTTTGTCAGTTATATCTGAAGAGATAAAATCCTAAAATTTAGTTAGGTTTGTATTCGTCTTTTTTGTAATATGTATAGCTTTCTATCACCATTGTGCTAATATAGTTACATCTACGCGCGCGCACACACATACACACGCACACATACATACATATATATATATATATATATATATATATATATATATATATATATATATAGCCTTTGTCAGTTCGTTTGTTTGTTATCGAACTCCTCCTAGGGTTTTGATGATAATAAACCCATAACCATATATATTCTGAAACTACATTACCCAGGGTACTTGGATAATTATATTTCATTTTGATCAAAGAGGGTCCACGGGGAGGGGGGTACAACTCCTTACTGATTCTTTTTCCCTTTGATTTAGATTAAATTTTAATTTGAACAGGAGAATGACTCCTAACCAAAATATAGGAGAAATCCAGAAGATGGAGGTCACATCGCCAAGATCAAAATGAGACAATATGGAAATCAAGTTGAACAAGAACTCACCAATCAGTTGGTAGTGCCTTACGATACATATTTGTTGTAACAATTCAACTGTCATATCAATGTTGAAATCTGCTCATCACTTCATTGAATCAAGAATTACATCAAATACATATCAAAGGGGTCATGTCAAGCTGTTTTTGCACCCCCACCACTGATTTTTCCCCTTTTATTTAAATTAAATTTAAATTTGGACCAGGGAATGAATCCTATCTAAAATATAGAAGGAGAAATCCAGAAAATGGAGGTCACATCGGAGAGATCATTGAGCAAAATTGTAATGCATCCTTTTTCTCCACAAATTATGATATTGATTTAAATGTGTGGCACGCATCAAAGCGTTGCTAATTCGGTTAGTTCATACATAAGAATATATTTCATTAAAGATTCCTTTTTAAAGTATAGTAAAAACAATTACGTAAACAAACAAACATTTCAGAAAGAACTGCGTCTGATTCTTCCTTTTCTATGTATTGTGTCTCTTCAGGACATTATCAACCATAGCTTCCCACCATTTTGTGTAATTTGCAGATCTTAATAATTTTGTTTTATCTCTCCTAAATCTTGCTTCGTCATACATTCACCAAAGCTCGATGCGGTGTTTTCCTCTGTGTCTCTTGCCTTCAATCAGTCTTATGAGTATCGAATTTTCCGAGCCACTTTCCTCATTATGTGCTGTAGAAATTTCAACTGTCTTTTTCTGATGTTAATTACAAGTATAAACATTCATTAAGTTTGACAAAGGACAGGAAATCGTGGAGAGCCATGACAGACAACGACCTGAAGGGACACGGCACATACGAAGGTTTTAGCAGAATACGGAATTTTGAACTTTACAAAGAGCATTAATGATATTAATTATACACGTTTTAAACTTAAGAAACATACAGAAATAGATAGATAGATTGATTGATTGATAGATAGAGAGTGAGAGAGATTAACAGAAGGAAAAAAAGAAATAAACAGAGAGAGAGAGAGAGAGAGAGAGAGAGAGAGAGAGAGAGAGAAGCGTGAGGTGACGACAGAAAAGTTTTTCTAGTTGCAAGTAGTGTATAGGGCCACATTTTCAACACTGTTGTTGCTCAGCATTTAGTCTCTTTATCGTGCGCAGTTGCCAGCCCCAAAGACGATTTTGAATTTAGAATTATCCTGCTCAGAGGTAGCTTGTCGATTGAATTTAACCGAAGTTGTTCAAATGAATACCTTCTGAATAAATATATTTTAAAATCTATATTTATGTATGTGTATACGTGTGTGCAAGTAATTATACAATTCTCTTCAGAAGTTTGGCCAACGTAAGATACGAAATATCTACCAGGGAGAAAGCAACATTTGACTGAATATGTTTGGTCATCACTTCTGGGGTCAGTTCGAGATATGAAGGGAATAGCAAGCAAAATACAAGAAAATTGATTGGAAAGTAGATTGATCAATCTTTGGGTAGCAGATTTTCTATCTATCTATCTATCTATCTATCTATCTATCTATCTATCTATCTATGTAGACAGCTAGCAATCTAGCTAACTGAGTCCCTTCAGCTACTTATTTTAGGCCCATCTACGTTTCGCAGTTTCTTCATTATCTATCTATCTATCTATCTATCTATCTATCTATCTATCTATCTATCTATCTATAATGAGAATACGCGGAAAGACCCAACGAAATAAGGAAGAGTTTAGATACGTGCCACTGTATCGGTAGTGGTAATTTTATTGCCTCCAAAAAGTTTCCTGTAACAATAAGTGCTTAATAAAGAACGGAGTAATATAAATTTCTAAATAATGATGTAAAAGAGTTGGTAACCCAACCCTACAACTTCCCCAATATTCAATGAAATGTAAGCATAAACTAAATATATGTTAACACACTGGGCGCCGTATTATTTTTCACCATTTTCTGTTTCCAAAAGTAAATTATTTTCATAAAAAATTACCGAACATTGACTAACGACGCGTAATTCCCCAAACATAAATTTCCGTGTCGCAATGCAAAATATTTTTAAATAATACATACATACATACATACATACATACATATATATATATATATATATATATATATATATATATATATATATTCGACTCTCTCATCGAATTCGACATATGAGAGTCAAGCAGATCAGTTCCTGCACATGACAGCTCAGACACCAGCACATGATTTAATTATGGTGGCGAAGGTTTCGTGCAGAACCATCCACACTTTTTGAAGGGCCGATTACAGAGACCTGGTGCACTACGTGCCACAAGGTCCCAAAACAGCCGCCCGCAGGTTTTGAATTCAGAGTTGTCCTACTCGTAGACTAATTGCCATCCAAGGCTATAGAACCCGATCTGTCCTGCTATTTACCCATAGCTGGAGAGAGAAGAGGATTCATACCTTTCCCAAGGGTATGAGGATTTCTTTAAATGGCAAAATTGTTTCTAAACGCTTACTGTCTGATGAGCCAAATTGGCCAAACGATATTAGTTAGTAAACAACTGCATCATATCTTACTTCGAATTACACACACATACACCCCCCCACATATATATATATATATATGTGTGAAAATATATAGAAAATAGGAAAAAACTGGTTAGGTAAATAATCCAAAGTTCTTTAGTATTTTTGTTATTATTTAAAAAAAAAAAAAATGCTCGATACAAAAGTAGAGCATAAATATAATTATTTATTTAAAAATATGATTCCAACACGCTACATAAGAGTTCCCATGTTTCAAGACAAGAACCGAAAACTGCAATATAATTATTTGAATTAAATTGAATTAAAGACATGTGTTTACCCATTTAAAGTTCAGGAGGGAAAAAGAGGCGATTCTTCTTGTATTGTCTTTGGTGCCAGGAAGCCCCATTTTTCCCGCGCATGCGCCATTTGTTCTTCCTTTCAGGGAACATCCTGGGAGATTTTTCTTTTTTTGCTTTGTATTTCTTTTATCTTATTTTGTGCTTTTTAAAAAGTTTTTTATCAATTATACAATCCCCATATATATATATATATATATATATATATATATATATATAGAGAGAGATACACATATATATATGTATATATATATATATATATATACATACATATATATATATATATATATATATATATATATATATATATATATATATATATATATATATATATATATATATATATACATATATATATATATATGTATATATATATATATATATATATATATATACATATATATATGTATATATATATATACATAAATATATATATGTGTATATATATACTTATATATATATATATATATACTGACAAAATTTATATATAGAAAAAAACAAAAATACATATATATGAAATTTTAACATCACCAACTACGAACACGGCCAGCATGTACTGGCTCTATTCGGGAATTAAGTGTATGTCTACCTCCTAATTATCAATTATTTTTACATCTGAATTCAGATCAGATACTAATGCAGGTGTACACCAGGGCTCTATTCTTGTTCCAATTTTGTTTTTAACTTTCATTAACGACCTTCCCGATGGCGTCAGCTCTCAACTTGGTATCAACGTCGATGACACAACCATTTATTCTTGATAGGAAGTCAATAAGGTAAATTTATTCTTGATAGGAAGTTCGATAAGGTAAATTGACGGCTGTTGTCAAAAACAACCTTCAGTCTGATGTTAATCGAGGCAAAAGTTACCTTGTTAATTTTAACGCTTTCAAAACTCAACTGCTCCCTAGTAATCATCTGTGAGACCCCATTTTGCCTTCCATCAGCACTAGGAGAGTCATTCGTTGCGCCTTCTGGGGATAACGGCTTTGAATTAAAAAGGCTGTATTGAATCCATTGCTAGTTAAGCTGCTAAGAAACGGGGTTACTGTGTTGTTCTAGACAACTTTCTTCTTCTGAATCTATCTTGCATATCTATACGTCTATTATTTGTCCATATACCGTTGTCACATATGATCCTAGAGATCCTTGATAAAATCCAAAGATACAGCAGTTTTTCTTGGCCTGATCTGGTGAATATATATATATATATATATATATATATATATATATATATATATATATATATATATATATAAAATTAATTGATTTAAAATATGGTTTTTTTCGCTACACAGTTCTAACCATGTTTCAAAAATGGAAGCTAAAAGCCCCGAATTTAATTTCGTGATTAAATTAAAGACATTAGTTCCATTTCATCCTCAAGCGAATTTTGGAGTAACTTTTAAAATTACTGGGTTTTAAATACACAGCGAAAACAAAATTCATGTTTCCCAGGTTACAGATAAATCTATTTTTCTATTTTTGAAACATGGTTAGAACTGTGTAGCGAAAAAAAACATATTTTAAATCAATTAATTTATAATACACACACACACACACACACACACACACACACACACACACACACACACACACACACACACAAACACACATATATATATATATGTTTCCAAGAGGATAGAATCCAATTAGAACTCAATGTCCAGGACAGAGCAAGAATATAAAAGGCTCAAACACTAATATTCTATGCTTATAAATTATTACATTCGAATCGTAATCACGATCTAATTTATCAGACCTACAAATTCAAAAATAATTTTTTTTATACCTGGAATTATATTTTCCGATTTCTTTTTGTATTTGTAAGTCTCATGAATTAAATCGTAATTCCAATTCCAATGTAATAAATTATAACCATGGAACATTAGTGTTTAAGCCTTTTATATTATTTATATATATATATATATATATATATATATATATATATATAACTACATAGATAGATAGAGAAATTTATAACAAAATGGAAAAGTTTTCTTTTAAGTTTAATTAATTTAAATTTAAGTTAATTTAATTTTAGTTTAAGGCTGCTTCACTGTTTATTTTCTATAAATACATTCATGATTATTATTCGGATGACTTCTTCGTAATAGTACCTTGATTTTATGAATATATGCTCAGTAATAAGGCTGCCGACGAGGTCTCATCAATTGACAGTAGATTTGGCTCGATGTAACAGTAAGTTCTATGCTAATAGTTTCATTTCTTATCTTTCCTGCCTATTGAACTCTCTTCCAGTTCCAAGGTTACCAGTAAATTTTAATCTTCAAAAATTTAAATGCAATTTGAATCGCTATCTGATATCCTGCTGATTACTTTTTCTGTTACCACTCTAATATATATATATATATATATATATATATATATATATATATATATATATATATATAGATAGATAGATAGATAGATATATGAGATAAGGAAATATATTTTATATATCAGGAACAGTATTGGGAAAATGTATGACAAAATGGAAAATATTTGTTACGAAACATATCAAAAGAAAACATTACCATTTTGTTATATCTATCTATTTATCTATCTATCTATCTATCTATCTCTCTCTCTCTCTCTCTCTATATATATATATATATATATATATATATATATATATATATATAATATAAAAGGCTCACACACTAAATATATTCTTGCTCTGTCCTGGACATTGAGCTCTAACTGATTCTATCCTCTTGGAAATATATATATATATATATATATATATATATATATACGACTAATATTATCCCCCACATATATATATATATATATATATATATATATATATGAATATATAATTTTCGTAGAAGATGCTGAGTATTGTGTTCGAATTTGTGGATAAACTGTTGATATTTCATTATATTTGTTCAAGTACTTTCGAATTTAGCAGTCATTATCAAGAACCTATCAAGAATCCATCTGCTTTCTGTGTCTTAGTTAGAATTCCTTTGTCCGTGTCTTGATATTCTTTGGGAAGCTTGATGTTTAAAATGGTCTCACGTGACGCCATGTGTAATGATAAAAGCTTGTATACATGTTTCGTTACAACAACTGATTGTTTAAAATCTTACTTACTCACCATTTACAAAAATAGGACTTACACAAGATTTACGATGGTGCAACAAAAATCCTTGAAAAAGAATTAGACAAACGCGCTTAGGATTAAAAATGATTTGGAGAATTTCTACATTCACTAAGTCCAAAGAAGAAATTTCTTGTTCGCATACAGAAAAATATACAATGTAAAAATTCAACAGAAATACTTTATCTTTTTTAACGAAACATGTATGCTTTCAAGTATATTGTGTATATCAATGTTTTTGTCCGTATATACTAGTCTTACGTATTATACAATAAAAGAAATGCTTTTTTCAACATTATTGGCCCTACTTTTTTTTTATAGTAATCCGATTCCTCGATGAAAAAAAAAAATGGTAAGAAATTTTGGTATTTAGCCAAATGACGGAATATGCCTTTCAATTTTGGAAGCGTCTTCCTGAGATCCTGGAAATGAATGAAAAAAAAGAAAGAAAAAAAAGGCAAAAAAATGGTATCACTTCCATGCTGTGTGAAGAGGTGATTCTCTTGTGGATATGTGAACTGCGCAGATTTGCCGCCTGAAGATAATGTCGTGATACAAGAGTCCAACACGGAAAAGGAAAATCTAACGATCACAGGAAACATACTGACCAATTGGCAGTGGCGGAACTGTTAGTAAATCTTTGTTCATAGTATTCAAAGTTGAATTAATATCAATATTTTTCCTCGCTTCCTTTCCGTGGAATACAAGCAAAATACATACACAAGTACGAATAAACGAATATTGATCAAAAGCTAAGAAAACATGTAAATGTAGCAAGGCGTTTGTGTCAGATAGAAAGGCCAATATCGTGGCATCTTTGAATCTCTTTCTTAAAAGCGACTGGCTCATTGATTCAGACGCAAACGTGACTAGCTTTGATTTATACAATCCAATGCAAGCTATTTATAAAAAGTATCTATCTATCTATCTATCTATCTATCTATCTATCTATCTATCTCAATCATTCTCATGATCTATCTATCTATCTATCTATCTATCTATCTATCTATCTATCTATCTCAATCATTCTCATGATATATTTATTTCAATCATTGTCATGATCTATCTATCTATCTATCTATCTATCTATCTATCTATCTATCTATCTATCAACATTGTTCAGCAGACGCAGGTACTGATATCTATTTGTTTGATTCAAAAATATGCCAGAGGCATGTTTTTACAAAGTAACTTACTTAAAATTATATGTCAAGTTTACTCAGTGCAACCAATCACACCGGTATTTCGTTTACAAACCTTAGAGAAAATCGAGACGAGATTCAGAACGGCGTTTTTCAACCTCTCATACCAAGACGCAACCTACTGGAGGAACAGTTATTTTCTGTGTTTGTTGCGATCCAATCAATTATCACCATTTACCGGAAGCTGCATCAACCCTTACTGTGCAACGCTACATTAAGCAATTAGCTCATTTGAATGAGAAAAGAGAAAATATATATTTCTCAGTAATGAATTCAACCGACGATTATGATTTTTTTTTAATCATTTCACCCCAAGGAAGACAATAAAACCACTGGAGTTACTGAGAGTGAAAAAAAAAAACTGATTCAAAGCCATTTGGGGGAGAAAACAATGAGAGAAAAGGATTTAACTAAAGAGATGATGATGATTAACCTTGAATTGATATTTTTCAAGATCATAGTTGACAGGAAAGCAAGGAGCCGGAAGAGTGTGGCTGTTCTAACAGTAAAATGAGACCTATCAGCCAATGTGGTACTGCTCTCATATACTTGAAGTTTAGCTACCAGGAGAATGCTCATCAGAACAATTACCATGGAAATATTCATAGGAAAGGCATAGGAAAGCTACGTTACGGTGGTTGTGTGGAAAGAGATTGAAGCCGAGATGCCAGGTCAGAATCATTAATATTGCTGATTTTTTTTGATTTTGTCATGAATCTCTAGATACATAGAAACACAAAGCCAGATGTAGCAGCAACAGTCACTGAAAGAATGAATGGTAGAGTTATAAATGTGTAAGATAGTTAATGAACAGACATAGATAGATAGATAGATAGATAGATAGATAGATAGATAGATCTGAAGAGACTGAGACAGACAGACAGACAGACAGATAGATAGATAGATAGATAGATAGATAGAAGAATCAGCAATATTATTGGTCCTTATCTGGCGTCTAGTTTTCTGTCAATTTCCCACCGCCCTAAGGTAGCCTGTCTGTGCCTTTTCTATAAATACTTTCACGTTAATTATTCTGATGTGCTCTTCGCTGTGGTACTTACCCATTTGAATTTAAGCGCATTACTAGACTGACCACGAGGTCTCATCAATTTACTGTTGAGTCGGCTAGATATAGCGGTAAGTTCTATACTAATAGTCTTTTGTCGCACTTCTCGCTTGTGGAACTCCATGTTTTCCAGCCAACTTTAATCTTCAAAAATCGGTATCTACTGTTCTCTTGATTACAACTTTTTTTCGCCCATTAGTAAGGTTTTTATTCCTAATTCTTCCACATCGATTAAGTCATTGTCTTAGTGGATTTATTGCCTTGCATGGAGTGAACTCGATTAAAAAAATGAAAGATAGTTCATGGGATAGATAGATAGATAGATAGATAGATAGATAGATAGATAATGAACAGATTGAGATAGATAGATAGATAGATAGATAGATAGATAGATAGATAATGGGAAATAAATAGATAAATCATGGGAAAGATTTAGATAGAATCTGGTAAAAAGTTGTCTAGTATAATACAGCTAACACACATTTTAAGAAACAGAACTAGCAAGTAATCCAATATAATCCGAATTTATGTCCGAAGAAAACGTTAGAAATGGACGTTAGATTTCTGTCGACAATATCCTCATGTTATAATATGACAAGCCATGATTCTGGGACACCATATTCTTCTGTTCTCTCCTCTTCAAATTAACATTAGTTTCGCCCTGTGCAATATCACAAATCAGATGAACAAGTCAAACATTCTTCTTATGATGGAAAAACCCAATTTAATTAGGAAATAAGATGCGTCACACACTGACTAATTAACAAATGATGTAATAAATAAGTGGTTTATTACATCATTCGTTTTTTATATTTTATTTTACTGCTTATTTATTGATAGTTCGGATGAAATGTTCAACAATATTTTCCCCTTTATTGTTTACGACATTCTGCCATCAATACATTAACTTAACAATGTCACGACGATAAAAAAATCACTAGCTTTTGAATCAAGAAATTCATCAGGCCACGTATTAAACTCCACATCGTTGTTAATCGAAACATCCCCAATTTTTTAGAAAGCGGCCGAAAAAGGTGTTACTCTGAAAGCGAAAAATCAAGAGAATATGGTCGGTGTAGCAGAACTTCCCAACCAAGCTCTTTAATTACATGTTTAGTCATATTATCGATATGGTGCGAGTATTTTCGTGTTAAATAGTCACACTCTATCTCCGGTCAGGTCTTTTCAGCTGAATCACTTCTTTTAGCCTGTTCAATATGCAGCTTAGCAGTGACAGTTTGTGTTGCTTTGAAGTATTTCATTTCCATACGCAGCGCAAATGTCTCAAACAGCTTTGTCAAGTTTTTGACCTTGATTAACCCTAGAACATTAGCCGTCAATTACAGTTACATCACTACTAACCATGGGTATATCATAGCCGATTTTGAAAATATCAAATATATATATATATATATATATATATATATATATATATATATATATATATATATAGCATTTCACCCCAAGCAAGGCGGGAAGCCACTAGGACGCAAGGGGTTACAGAAAATTTAGAGACAGATCAGATAGGAGTGATAGAAGAAAGGATGAGGGTAGTGGATAGATCAAGGTAACTGGAGATGTCGATTGACATTACACTTGAATAGCTGGAGATTATAGCTCACAGGGAAACAGGAATAGGGAAGGGAGTTCCACAGGCGAGAGGTGCGAGACATGAAGCTATTAGAGTAGAAGAGATGACAACATTTAGGAGTTTCGACAGTGAAGTGGTGAGAGCGGGATGCCAGCCTCGTATATATATATATATATATATATATATATATATATATATATATATTAAATATAAATCTTTATTTGAAATATTTTACATGCAGGCACTTCAAAACTTTGTACTTTGAGTTAACATTAATAGGAACTGAAAAACATATTATGTAGGTAAGAAAATCAGGTACTGAAAATTGTAATTAAAAATAGGAAAATTTGCGCTCGGTACTCTATACACATGGTTAGTGTTCTAGGGTTAAAAGTTAAGAGTAGATGATGTCGAATATACACACCGGTAAGTTGACATTTCGTCTCAAAATGGCGTCTAATCTGGTATAAAATTTCAATGACGCTGGACAACAAGTTCACACGATGACCATAGTTAAAAAGAAGCAGGAAATGCTAGGAAAGATTATTCTTCGAGATCATTTGCAGAAGATAAAAAAAAAATAACAACGAATATATGCAACAACCTAACATACGAATGGAAATTGTCGGAAAACATTCAAGAGTTTCGCATCATATTAATCCCTCTATTAATCTATGTTTTATTGCCTTAACATGTTTGGCGATCAACGTCATCAATTTAATACAATGCTGTATCTTGGCCGGTGATCGCTAAATATTTTGGAGACCAGAGATGAATGAACTTCAACAAAGATAATAATCTGTCTATATTTCTGAGATAAGGTGGTTGGAATGTCGAACTGGATCCTTTATTTCGCTCACTGGGGTAGACTGAACCATGTGTCCTTAAGGTAAGGCTTCAAGAACACCAGAAAGCTGTAACACGAAGGAAAATGGAAAAATCAGGCGTGGCTGATCACATATGGAGAGAAAAGGGAGACCACCGCCCTCTGTGGGATCAGGTTGAGATCATAGACAAAGAACACCATTGGAAAATTCGTAAACTTAAGGAATCAGCACATATGCTACGTTACAAAAATCTCCTGAGCCGACCAAGCATAGAAATGAATACAATATGGGAACCAGTAATAAGGAGTGCCAGAGAAAAGCAACAACAACAAAATTGCAATATGAGCTCGGGTAAAAACATGAATTGATAACAGCAAAAATTCCAATACGAGATACGTAGGTATCTCATTGCCAGTAAACGCTTGCTACATTCTAGCATATCTATCTATCTATCTATCTATCTATCTATCTATCTATCTATCTATCTATCTATCTAAGTAGATACGTAGGTATCTCATTCCCAGAAAACGATTCTCATCATATCTATCTATCTATCTATCTATCTATCTATCTATCTATCTATCTATCTAGCGTGTTAGAGATGTATCCCGGTCTGAAAAGTGTGGAGAATCTCTCATCTATCTCTGTAGGGGGCTAGATATCTCGTTACACACAAACAATTATTCACATGTTCACCCAATAAGATTTTATTTATTGGTATCTAGGCGCTTCTCTACATAAAAATCTTTTTCGTCAGGAGAAAAAAAAAATTCGATTCTTGGTCGGGACACGGCTGTCATTCTGAAGGCATGCAGTGACAAGTGGTGTCAAAGATAAAAAATAAAAGGTTTAAAAGGCAAATAAGAAATAAGAAGAAGAAGAAGAAGAAGAAGAAGAAGAAGAAGAAGAAATTTGCAAATAGTAAAAGATTTCACGTCCAAAAACATTTCTGACATTTGTTAAACTAATAGAAAGATTGGATATCTAGCCATAATTCTCTGGTCGCTGAAAAGAAAGACATACATAAAATATCGTTGACAGAAGGAAATTAGATTTCTAGGTTCTGTCCACAGAATTGGACTGACGTATGGAGTTGACCATGTGCAGATACGGAACAATCTCTCCCTCTCTCTCCACACACACACACACACACACACACACACATATATATATATATAGAGAGAGAGAGGGGGGGGAGAGAGAGATACGAATATATATATTATCATCTGAATCCCACATTGACATACCAGAATTATTATACACTTACATGCAAAAGGCAATATTTGCTTTTTTTTTTAGTTGGGCTTGTAATCCTTTAATTTCTTGGAACTTCAAAGGGACGCATCGTCTCTCCTTGGATTTGAGAACTAATAAATTATGCTAACATTTCTTTAACAAGTCGAGTGCATGTGAAATCTGATCAACCAATGAAACTCAAACAGCACAAAAATAAAAAAAAAATAGCAATTTTTTTCTTATTTTTCTCCTTATGTTTTTTCCGATGATGTTTTAATAAAAGTGAAATATATTAGATTTAAAACGTTTCCTATTTGTTTCTTTATCTTATCATTCTGTAGGATTCCGATATATATATATATATATATATATATATATATATATATATATATATATATATATATATGCCACTGGTCTGTCTAGGAGAAGGACAACTCTGAATTCAAAACCTGCGGAAGGTCGTTTGGGGATCCTGTGTCATGTAGTGCACCAAGTCTCTGTAATCGGCCCTTCAAAAAGCGTGGATGGTCCTACACAAAACCTTCACCACTATAATCAAATCTCTTGTGCTGGTGTCAGGCTGTCAGTTTCCTGGAAACTGATCTGCTTGACCCTCATACGTCGAATTCGACGGGAGAGTCAAGTATATATATATATATATATATATATATATATGTGTGTGTGTGTGTGTGTGTGTGTGTGTGTGTGTGTGTGTGTGTGTGTGTTTTACTCCTGATCATTTTTCTTCGAACTCTCTAACCTTATAACTTTCTGTCCTGAATTAACACGGTGCTTCACACGTTTGATATACGATTTCATTTTCAAGTCTTTTTTCATAGCCCTTTGGACTGTCATGTCTGAAACTCCTCTCTCACGTGCTAAACGTCTTATGAATTGAGTTGGATCTTTTTTAATAGATCACTTTAAGCTTTAAGTTGAGAGAGAGAGAGAGAGAGAGAGAGAGAGAGAGAGAGAGAGAGAGAGAGAGGGTGGAAGAGAGAGAGAGAGGGAAAGAGAGAGAGATGATTATCTTTAGTGCGAGCAGGTGTTGCAGTTAATTTTGTCAATTTATCTTTTTTTATTGACAAACTGATAGATAGACAGACAGGCAGGCAAGCAGATATACAAGCAGATGGAATGATAGCTTTCCGACCATGCAACCGAGGATCGAATCTCATGACAAATATATGTATCATTTTCTTTATCACTACAATTTAAAAGTCATGCATTTGTGAGTGTATCATTTGTATACTGATCGCTAATGTCAACAAGCAGGATTTAATGACTGATTGCTTCATTTTTTAGGGCTTTGAAATTCTTTGCAGGTTATTTAAAGCCAGAAGATATTCTTTTAGGTTATAAGAATTTCTTTTGAGGGCATAGGCAGTAATAATGATTTAGTCTTACTAATTAACTTACCTGAGGAGAGAAGAGATGATTTCATATCTTTCCCAAGTGTAATTTGCGCGTAAGTGAAGAAAACGAACCCAACTTGAATTGGGAATTAACAACCTAAAATAACCCACCTTGAAAATGGGAAAACAAGTGGACGAAAGCGCTTGGGGCAATGGACAATGTGGACAAATTTTTACTCCCTTATTTCCCAAAAATGGAAAACTGTAAGAACGCTGTAAAAACTAAATGAAAACTTAATTAAATTTTCCTTGTCTGTCATATTTAACGAGAGATGTTTAAAAGAACGGTTGCTGTCCAAATATACATTAACTATATATATATATATATATATATATATATATATATATATATATATATATATATATCATACTTATTATAAAACCTAGGTTGTGTGTCTGTGTGTGTGTGTGTGTGTACGTTTATATATTGGATCGGATTTCCTACATTTTTCAACCGATTTCAACAAAACTTCACAGGACTATGTAAAATTACCTTGCGGTGGTTCTGACAGCGCCAAAAATTGGAAAAACAATGGTTTTTGCACAAAATCAATTTGAAAACATGATTAAGAGGCATCATGAAAATGAAAGGGGAACAACTCACATCGAGTTATACTTATTATAAAACTCAGGTTGCGTGTGTGTGTCTGTGTTCGTTTATATATGGGATCGGATTTCCTACATTTTTCAACCAATTTCAACAAAACTTCACTTTTTTTTGGCAGGTAGTGTTTCTTATTTCTTGCACACTTTTTGCTTTATTTTTACATTCAGAATGCTTTAACAATTCCATTTACAAGACAATTGTTTATAATAAAATTCTATTCAATCGATAGACTCATAACGATTGAAAACAATGTTTTTATTTGAGTTAGGGTTTGACCAATTCGTCAAAAAAAGAAAAAAACTAAAAAAACTAATTAAGACATGCGTGTCCGTCAACCTTAAACAATAATCTTTGTCAATTTTATTTTTCAGTCTTTATGATGGTCGATACTTGATTTATCTCTTACTGTTACATCCCCGGGCAACGCCTACTTTAGTACTGCTATATATATATATATATATATATATATATATATATATATATATATATATATATATATATATCTTAATGGCCGACCGCTCGTATCCGAAGATGTCTGTGGGAAAGGTGTTGAAGGGTCGAAAACAATTAATCCCTCATAAGACCGTATACATACTTTTGAACTCGGCCCAGACTGGAAAGTGAGGCTTGCGGATCTCCGGCCCATATATAGAAGGAATACACCATTTTCGGTCTGATCTGGCTTTATCTCTACAAGAGATTGTTTTTACAGTGAGGTTTATCATGTACAACGCCCGAGAGCAGTGGTTCGCACGAAGAAGCTGCTTGAGTAGAACTTACTTCTTATCGATGGGATATTAAAAGAATGAGAGTGGTTAAGCTTCAATATTTTTAGCATGGCGGGTCTTAGCTTTGAAGATTAGAACTGGTGGAACTAAAGAATATAGTTCTGAGCACTTTCCATGATATTATCTCTCCATTGTAGAGATAAAGCCAGATCAGACACAAAATGGTGTATTCCTGCCACATCGCTACGATAGAGCAGTGAGAAGCTTGCGAAATTTCCTTTGTTAATTTAGGCGTTTCATACAATTTGTCACACACGGGGACGCTATTTTGGACGCTTTTGGTGATAAAGATGCAAGAGAAAGAAACTGAGAAAACGTTATTGGGTAGAAACGACAATAATAGAAGAGAGACTATGACGATCGATAAAGCATTTAAATTTTAGAAGATCAAAGTTGACAGGAAAGCGAGAAGCCAGATGAGGGTCCCAAAGTCAAGAAGTGCGTGAGATGAAACTATTAGTATAGAAATTACCGTTACATCTAGCAATTTCAGCAATACAATGATGAGCCCTAGCTGCCAATCGAGTACTGCGCTTAAATTCATGAAGTCGAGACACCAAAAGAGGAAAGCTCATTAGAAGAGTGACCGCGAAAATATATTTACAGAAAAATGAACAGGGCATTTACGTTACGGCGGTGGGAGAGTGTTCGAAGCCGAGCTGCCAGAGCGGGACCGATAACAATGTAGATATTTTGGTCAAGAATCTCGAAATACTGTGTAAAATTACGAGACCCTGTTCCTTCGACGCCGTTACACCTTGAGATTTCTAACAGAACGAATTGTACAAAAATAGGAATGACGTTCGATGCACGTGTAATTAAATTAAAAGTATATTTTTTTCAAAATCACATGCTCACTCCTTGTCCATTCAAGACATAGGCGATCATAGCTGTCCACTTCAATATATCCCTTGTAGCTCTCAATAAGTTTTGTCTTTTTGCTACTACTCCCAGACCCTGTTTTGCTATCCGCTTAAGTACGCTAAGTATCTCACGCGTGGCCACAAGTCTACTTGCTTCGGAAACTATATCCGCTATTTTGTACTGAGTTTTGACGCTATATTCCTTAATGGTGTCTACGCGACTCGAGTGAATGCTTTATGAAATCTTATTGCCAAACAATATATGTTTATTCATGTGGGTGTAAGTAGCACTCACATCTGTGAGATTGGCCATCATTAGAAATTGAGTATCTGGCTACGTGACCTATATATATATATATATATATATATATATATATATATATTTTTAGGCAGCGATGCTTCTTTCATGCACATTTCATTGAATATGACAGACAAGGTACTTTGATTTAGTTTTTTATACAATTTCTCATGTGATCTAATAATTTCTTTCTTTTCAGATGGCAAATTATATAAAAACTGCCCGAATGTTTTTTTTTTTATCTGAGCGCTGTCGGCTATACATTTAGCCATTTTCAAGGTTGAAATATATTAAATGTTGACAATAAATAGATTGTTGCATATATGTATTTATATAATGTTTTCATTTTCAAAACACAGTCAAGATATTGTGTCCATGATCATAGTTGATATTATTGAGTGTTTTTTTTATTTTTGTTTTTATTAAAAAGGCTTCTATTATTTTTAGTCTTTTTCGCATGTAGATGATGCTATTATATTTGTGTTGTCAACAAGCATGTTACGAATAAGGTCCGTTAGGTCTCCACATATATATATATATATATATATATATATATATATATATATATATATATATATATATATATCGATTCTCCCGTCGGGCTCGACGTATGAGGGTCAAGCAGATCAGTTTCTAGGAAACCGACAGCCCGACAACAGCACATGAGATTTGATTATAGTGGTGAAGGCCTCGTGCAGGACGATCCACACTTTTTGAAGGGACGAATACAGAGACCTGGTGCACCGAATGCCACAAGGTTCCCAAACGACCCTCCGCAGGTTTTGAATTCAGAATTGTCCTTCTCCTAGACCAGTTGCCATCCAAGGCTATAGAACCCAGTCTGTCCTGCTATTTTACCCATAGCTGGAGGGAGAAGAAGAGGATTCACACCTTTCCCAAGGGTATTAGCACGTAAGTGAATGTAATGGATTCAACCTGGATTCGAACTGAAGAATTGAGGAATATATATATATATATATATATATATATATATATATATATATATATTATAATCACATTTTTTTTATTATTATAAAATAAAATAGAACTATTCAGAGCAAATATCATAGCCGGTGTATAAGATTTTAAATGAATCAATTCATTGCTTCTGAGTTTGCACGCAAGCAGACATTCGTACGTAGAAATACACGTAACTGTTACGGGAGCTCGTAATTCACACCACGCACTCGCAACTCTGTGCGTGTTTTACAGTCAGGCCCTGATGGGTAACCCAAGTTAGCTTATGAACATTAATCACGCTTTAACAGTCGGTAAATAACTGTCCAGTGGAGAGCACTGCTGAACTGCTCTTCACTGAAACATCTAAAGTAGCGGCCCCTTCTGACACTAACCCAATTTCACGTAACTCTCAATACCCCAATCTAATTAAGAATACGGATTTTCCCATCAATCATACGTCCGTACGAGTCTTTTTACCTGAATGATGATAATGTACATTGCCAGACAAAAATATATATATATATATATATATATATATATATATATATATATATATATATATATATATATTATTTTAAAGAATAATTAAACATTTTAAAATAATTCAAATAAACTAAACTGATGGAAATTAAAGATACACAATCATAAAGTTACATAGTGTGTGACAGTTTTGGTTTTTTTGTTTCAATTTTAATTGTAAAAAATAAAGAAATATGATATGATTGTTCTATTTATATTTGTCCACATATACATACAAATATATATATATATATATATATATATATATATATATATATATATATATATATATATATACATATATATATATATGTATATATAAAAGTGAACATAGAAGTCAACACTTAGAGGCGACAGTCTGTTTCATGCTATATGCAATCGTCAGGCCACGTATATATATATATATATATATATATATATATATATATATATATATAGTTAGTTTAGTTTAATATCTATCTATCTATCTATGTATCTCTCTCTCTCTCACTCTCTCTCTCTCTCTCTCTCTATATATATATATATATATATATATATATATATATATATAAAGCATAAAATTTAAAAAAATTACAACCAAAAACTTTTGTGGTTTCTCTCTTCTTTTAATATACACACTTTTCTTTCGTTGTAACTACTATAACCTATTCCTTATATATATACATACATATATATATATATATATATATATATATATATATATATGACAGTGGCGTTTACGCATTAAACAGACTATCTGGGTGTTGACTTCAATGTCCACTTTTATATTTACATACGTTCTATCATTGATTTTTTTACACTTTAGCCCATAAAAATAACATACCTTAAAACTATTTTTATCAAATACATACATACACACGCACACACACACACACACACACATATATATATATATATATATATATATATATATATATATATATATATATATATATATATATATATATATTTATATATATAAATATTATTTACACAACGTTAAAAAAGGAAAGCTTTATCTAACATTTCATCAGGTAGGGGTATCACCATGCGTCGCATATTTAGGATTCTGCTTTTGTATTGAGCTCTGTTTTAAGTTAATGTTCTGAACGCTGAAATTATACTTTTCGTTCTTTTTTCATTTTTGATATATATATATATATATATATATATATATATATATATATATATATATATATATATATATATATTAGGTGTTTGTTTTTGTTTTTATTATTTTATGAATTATGAATCTATCGATGTATCAATGAATGAAACGTGGCAACATTAGTAAGTGCAATATAGATGCAGACTATCTATCTATCTATCTATCTATCTATTTATCTATCTATCTGAGTTCATTATCTATCTATCTATCTATCTATCTATCTATCTATCTATCTATCTGCATTTGTCTCCACCATTAGCTGACTGAAAGTTAAATGTAATGTTATGCTTGCCTTAATTCTTGCTTAAAAGTAAAACCGCCGCGTTTGAAATCTATTAAGAGCGACCCAGAAGCCAGCAATAAATCCCTCTTGCGTGACGTTTATTCTGAGCGGCCATGTTGGTGACCAGGTTTTCGTCTCCTCGAGAAAATAGGTTAAACTCTGTTTTCATTCGCTAATTCAAAGCTTCTTAACGCTTTGCATTTGAACAAGAAAATAAATTGTTGGCGTGATTCCAACGATTCGCTAATCAAAAATAAAAAAAAAAAACTAAAAATTCTTCTGAGTTTTTTCTACTTCTTTTAAACCGAAACAACACACTATGCATTGATGGCTCATATGACGTGCGGTAATATCTGCCCGGCTACTATGTTTGGTTATTGCTGCTTATTAGTGAGTTCTATCCTCATAGGGTACCTCACACTTATGGACATGTGTCATAATAAGCTTAATAGCAAAAACGGCCCACTCTGTGGATTATTCTCGTGGGTAACTGTTAGATGACTAGTGTCAATGAGTAGTGAATGGCATTGTGACAAAACTATGATCAGCTTAGTAAAAAGCAATTAATTCAACTTTATAGTATATAGGAGGAAATGTATTTATGCATTTAAAACAAAGAAAAGATTGCTGGACTGTTATCTAATATCTAATCTCCTATAGAGAATTGACATTGCTCTCCGTGAAGTCAAGTACAGATTTGACCTGACAGATGACCTGCTCACCGCCGTTTGGAGACTTATGTGACATTTATCACGTGATAGTTGTGTATCCCGCACACTAAAAACGCATACATATTTTACATTGATAAAGGTGTAAGCTGTAGTTATTAGAAAAATTTGATGTATTTTCTTAAGACCACCACGGATTCCTTCAATAAGACTATCGAAACAGTTTCCAATCAAAGCAACGGCATAAAATATAAAGCTCTAAAAGATAGTGGCTACAAAAACCCAAAACTAACTTATATAAAAAAGGAAAATGGAAAGCATAGAAAAAACAGAAGTAGAAAAATAATTTGTTATACACCCCCATACAACAAAATGGGAAAGAACAAATTAGGACAAAAATTCCTTGCA